>CAAKMY010043058.1:0-41324 GCA_901111285.1 Corrigiola litoralis
CATGTCATTGTTCATTTATTAAACCACCTATATTTATTCAGGTTACATAAATACAACTTATGAATACTATTTAATGAATATTATCTACACCACTAATAAATGATATTTTAATTTAGTAATATACATATATTAATCAAATATAAAATTATAAATAATATTTTAAACATAAATACTATTGAATTATACAAAATGTGGTTGACTTATACTATCGTATATGTATTTGGAGTATACTCATTATGAATGATTAGTAAAGTTGCAATAAATGGGGATGTACACTAATAAGGTTAGTATACTCACTATAGCTGCTAATTAATGTTATACCACCTTAAATATATTTACAAAAAAATACAAATAAGATTCGATTATGCTCACTATGGTTAGTTACCACATGATATGTCCAACTTTAGATATTTAAATATCTATATAGACTAAATTGGTAAAAAGTAGCGATGTATACTAAATAAATACTATTTGCCTATACTCACTATAATTGACTCACATATATACATATATCTATGTGGTGTACACTCACTATGGTTGATTAATAAAATTATACGGAGTAATATTAGTGGGTCAGACACCCTATAGTTGCATACGTGGCATGTAGACACCATGTAGTTTAGTGTCAGGTGTCACAGCTCATTTAAAGTAAAAGTTTTGCGACTCTTACGACTACAGAATATTAACATAAAAATATTGTATAGAAGTTACTACCTGACCGTGCGAAGTACGGATTGCTACCTAGTTATATTTAAAGCATAATATTAATAACTATATTCACCAAATATATGACTATATTCATCAAATATAGTGTTGTTCAATAAAACAAGATCCTGCGAATCGAGCTAAAAAAAACTCAAGATAAATCAAATTAAAACCATAAATTAGACTATAATCATCATAAAGTACTAGAAGTGAGCAAAATCGCCAAGCAACTAAAATTTAAATCAAAAGAAAAATAGATCGAAAATAAAACCCTAGAACTCGAATTTTGACTATAAACAAGAAATGACAAAGCTTCCATCGCCATATATAAGTCGAGTTCGTCACGGGTGCTCCGTCGTCGTTTCTACGCCGGCGCGGTGGTCGTCGATCTAAACGAATTTGGCGAGAGTGAATAGATTGGGAGAGAAGGAATCATAAAAGAGCAGAGAAATGACGAGAGGATTGGATCACCGTTGACTCCGGCGAAAAAAGGCGTGTTTTCCGGCGAGGAAAGAGTATTTGGCGGGGAAGAGAGAAAATGTGGGAGGGAGGAGAGAGAAACTGCATCTAAGAAATGATAGGGAGTTGGTGAGAAACCTGCTTTTAATTTCATTTTGTATTTTCTTTTTCTTTTTAATTTTTAGACTTGAATATGGGAAGGGGGTGCACAAAGTTGATGGACTCGGGTCCATATAATAATTTACCGTGGCAAGGGGAGATGCTCCCAAGTCCCAACCATAAGTACAACACTAGTCCATTCTTTACTGCAAACTCAAAGCTCATCAATACAGCCCAACCCAAACCCATACAACCATGTTTTTTTGTTACTTTGTTAGGCACATTTGCTATTGTTTAATCCATGATCGACACATGGACAGATCCACCACCAAGATCATCATCAATCCATCCATCCATGGTCAACTCAACCCAACCCAAATGGTACCCGAAAATAGGAAAGACTGAACTATTGCAGACTTCCAAAAAACTAGACCACCCATACTGTTCAAAACTCTGCATTCTCTTGTCCTTCACACAAGTGTCACAATCACCTCCCAAATTCCAATCATACCCCTAACCCCCCTCACACAACCCACCCAAACACTCAACCCCATTATAGTCAATTTCTTATTAAGATACAAAAATGCATTAAACTTCAGGTAGTACAGTACTAGAACTCCGTACTAAACTACAAAATACACCCAAAATAAAGCATTAAAAAACACACCCAAAATAAAATTTAAAAAACACAACCAAAATAAAAATTTAAAAATACACCCGAAATAAAAAATAAAAAATACACCCATAATAAAAAATAAAAAATACACCCCAAATAAAAATTAAAAAATACACCCAAAAAAAAATTGAAAATACACCCAAATAATACATATACTAGAGAGAAAAAAAGGGGTTAAATAAAAGTGGAAAAAAAGGCACAAAAATTTCCACTTTTCTCAATAAACTGCAAAATTGTAGCAGTAGACTTCATTCAGGTACTAAATTACAAAATACACCCTATCCCAAAAAAAAAAATATAATTTTTTTTACAAAATACACCCATAAAAAATTAAAAAACACACCCCAAAATAAACCCAAAAATACGCCCAAAAATACATATACTTGAGAGAAAAAAGGAGGGTGTTAATAATAAAAGTAAGAAAAAAAAAAGAAGGCACAAAACTTTCCACTTTTGAGAGAGTAGAGAGTGTTGAGTAGTGTGTGTATGTTGCTGCATGTATGGCTTAAACCCTTCATTTCTACACACTCTCTAAAAACACAATTTCTATTCTTACTCTCTCAAAATAATTGGGTTCATTTCTAGGGTTTACAAGTGTCACATTTCACTTAAAAGAATTTATATTTATATTTATTAGGTGGGTTTGGTACCTTTGATTCTGGGTCATACCCTTTTGTTGTTTCTGCATTAATTTCACTATGGCATTTTTAGTTTCTTATTTTTATTTTTTTTGATTATGTGGGTTGGTTTTGTGATGATCATGTTGCATGTGATTTTTTATGGGTTGGAAAGTGTTGTGATTATGAATTTATGCAATGTTGGCTGTTTGATGAAGAAAGATTGTGTCTTTTGTGTTTGTATTTGGTTGTTTTGTTGAGAATTTCTGAAATGTGAGCTATATGTTGATGTAAAATTCAGTGTTTTTTTTGTTTTGTGGGTTTTCTATTTATTTTTGGGAATATAAGTGTTTTTTTGTTGTGGAATTTTTGTAATGTTGGTTGTTTTTTGTTGAAAGGTTTTGTCTTTTGTTTATTATGTATTTGTTTGATGAAAAAAATTCTATCTTTTGTGTTTTTATTAGTTTTTTTTTTTTTTGTTATTTTCCTGTTCTTTATAATGTGTTTAGTGTCATTTTTCTGAAATTTTCTGAAATGTTAGCTATATGTTGCTGTAAAATTCAGTGTTTTTGATTATGGGTTTTCTATTCATTTTTGGGAGTTTAAGTGTTGTTTAGTTGAGGAACTTGTGTAATGCAAGTTGTTTTTTGTTGAAAGGTTGGGTTTTTATTGTTTTATCAGCAAATTTGGTTTTTTGATGGTGAAAGGTTCTGTCTTTTGTTTATTATGTGTTTGTTTGATGAAAAAAATAATCTGTCTTTTCCTTTTTTTATAATGTTTCAAAAGTGTCATTTTTTGAAAATTTCTGAAATGTTAGATATATGTTGCTGTAAAATTCAGTGTTTTTGTTTTGTGTTTTCTATACAGTTTTGGGGATTTAAGTGTTTTTTGTTGAGGAATTTGTATAATGTTGGTTTCTTTTTTTTTGAAAGGTTTTGTCTTTTGTGTTTTATCAGCAATTTTGGCTGTTTGATGTTGAAATGTTTAGTAATTTGTTTATTATGTGTTTGTTAATATGTTATCCTTTGTGGGTTTTGTTGTATTTTTTTCCCGAGGTTTAAGAAATTTGGTTTTATGGTATAATGCTGGACTTTTTGTGTGGGTTAAAAACTTTAAATCATGGTTTTATGTGAGAAATGGTTAAAATTTTGCTCCTTTTTTATTTGTTTCTTGTTATATATTGGGGTTGATTCATATGGTTTTATGTGGAAGAGGAGAGATTAATGTGGTCTATAATCATGTACACTTTTTATTTGTTTCAAAGGTGATTAGTTGATAAAGGCTTTATTCTTTACAGATTTTCGTTTTTGATTCGAGTTTTATGAGTTTATGCTTCTAGTGGGCTGAGTTGTTCAGAGGAGAGATTACTGTGGTTGAAACTCATGTTTTGTGTGTGACTGTACAATAGAAGGTGCTTGTTACATTGGTAGATGGCGACTTTTTTTTGTCATTTGTGTTGAGATGTTGGCAAATTGGTAGTTGGAATATACTTGTACATAGGATGAACATGTCCATTGAGTTACTCAGTATTTTTGGATGCTCTTGAGCCTTTTCTATTTTCTCTTTCAAATGTTTAGTCAGGAAATTGCAAGGGGCATAACCAAATATGTCAGGAAATTCCTTGTGGTTTTGACTGGTACCAGTCATTTCTCTTTTGTTCTAAGATGTTGTTTTTGAGTTCTTGGGTCTAGTAGTTGACTGACTGAGACTTCGGTTGGAGCTTGAGCAAACACCTGCTTGATTTACCTGGTTTTGTTGTGCTGCTTGATCCACCTCGCTGTGAGGCTTCTGTCCTCTGCGGCTGATTTTGAGGGGCAGCAGCGGCAGTTCACACTCGATGTAAAATATCCGCAGAAATGACTTACTCTTTTCCTAAGGAAGGAGGTCGTAGATAACCAATTCAGTTTTAGCTAGAATATCTGTATTGACATGGGCTTCTTGATGATGAGGACCTTTTTGTTAGTTACGGAGTATTTTGTTTCCTCCACTCATTGTTTTACACACACAAGCAGGGGAAGCCTCTTTTAAAATGCTCAGCTTTCATGTTTGTTTCTGTATATATGTTCTGCTTCTTGATATTTATCTTTTTCATGCCGCCACAAGCATAATCATGTTTTCTTGTATTTCAGACGATGGAGGAAAGTGTACCCTCCACTGCTACTGAGGGGGAGATTATCGGCATTCGGTTTGGCCTGGCAAGCCATCACGAAATTGTGAGTAGGCAGCTCTCTTCATTCGCTCGGAACATCGTTGATCTTCTTCATGTTGTTACTGTAGTGCTATATGATTGTTTCTTTTGGTTCATTCCTGTATCATGGACCTTTAGATTCCTTGTCTTTGTTTTGTAATGGAGTTAAAGTTGATGTGCCAGCTGTTGTGCATTATTTACTTCAGTATTTACCTTAATTGTTGGTCTCGGGTGTGATCTGTGTGCGCATTGCACGTATGACACCTAAACTTCATTTGTACCAGAATCAGTGTGTTGCTTGAGTTGAAGTAGCATAGTGTTTTAGAGGGTTGTAGAAGAAGAAAGTATTGTGTGCTAGGTGTGTGCTTAAAGATTGAAATATTATTTCATTTATTGTATGGAAACCCTGCAAGATGAGTTTATTTTATCCGCCTAGAAGGTTATATTGCTGCTTGAGTTTCTTGCCTCTAGCCCTTTATGTGTCTCAAAAACACAAATTTGTTGTCTGTTTTTGATGGCCTTTAACAATTAAAGTCTTAGTCATTATCGTTATCAAAATGACAAGCGACACAAATAATAAGGCTTCTTCCTCTGCTTGCAGCGGACATCATCCATCAGCGATTGTCCGATCAGCCATGCTAGTCAGCTCGGAAACCCGTTTCTAGGCCTGCCTTTGGAAACGGGTAAATGTGAATCTTGTGGTACCGCAGAACCAGGGAAGTGTGAAGGTATGTTGATTATATATTAGTTGGGTTTATATAAGTAAATTTCCTATACTTGTAGGTATTTTATTGAAGCTGGGATAAGAAGCTATAGGAGGGTGCTCCCCTTTCTCTAGTGTAGGTACAAGATGATAGAATATGATCTGTTAAGAGAATATGATGATTGCATGTAGCTACAGAATAACAATGCCAAAGTGATAGCACCCAGCAATCCTATTTCTTATCAAATGACTTTTCATAAAGCAACATCTTGTTGATTTTTGGATACTGGCTCTTAGTTTTCTGAATAAGTAATATCTAACTGGAGGCTGCATTGGTTGAGAATAATAATGAGACTATGCGTAATAGTTCTTGTAAATTATCTTGGATATTATTGATTTGCTTTTGCCTATGTGTCAAGCAGTGGAACACTGTCTTATTCCCTTCCTATATCAGCTTTTAAGATGGACTATTGGACTTCACACTTGTATCTATAAGAAAAGTTACTTCTTGGAACATAAGAATTCTCAGGAATATGGTTTACTTAGAATTAAGTACGGCTTTGGGATGGGTTGAAATATTTCACTAAATTGGTTGTATTAAGCGATAGACGTCCTATGTATACTACAGAGTACAGACTTCTAGTCTTAGCACTTAGGCCCTGTCTTAATTGAATCGATCTTTGTTACTTTTCGACAAGTAAGGGACATGACATAGCCTTATCTTTTCCAGGTCACTTTGGATACATCGAGTTGCCCATACCAGTGTATCATCCATCTCATATCAGTGAATTGAGACGAATGCTGAGCTTGATTTGTCTGAAGTGTTTAAAGATGAAGACAAATAAGGTATGCAACTGCTTAGTTATGATATGTTATCTTGGGGGTTCTACTTTTACTTGCGTATTTGATGAATCAATGTCGGAAAAGCTTTAAGAGTAGCAAATTAAATGTTTATGAAATGTAGATATATGTTTGTCAACTTATCTTATTCTGGTGCAATGGTCTGTGAGTGTTTGACCCTTGTGGTGTATATTCTCGTGTACAAATAATTAACTCTAGTTGGACTTTTAAAATGAAACTGTAAAGAGTTTGTCTTTCGTTACATCAGGATGGGCTTAGATTATCTTGGATATTGAGTTGCCCATACCAGTTTATCATCCATCTCTCTCCTATCAGAAAAGACATTCTTTTTCGTTGAATGTAACTAGGTTGCTCTACTATTATGAAAGTAGTCCTTACTTCCCACCCGAGGCATTCTCAAAGTTTCTTTATTTTGTTTCTTTCTTAGCTTTATGCTGATGTGTTAGTTGTAATATGATCCATCTCTGAGAAATTTTGTCGTCAATATGTTTCTCTCTATTGCATTTTTCGGTGTTGCATATACTCATTTCCTGTTCTTCAATAACATTTTCCAGGTACCAATGAAGAGCAACGGTGTTATGGAGAGATTGCTGTCAGGATGTTGTGAAGTAAGTGTCAGCGTACCATCATTTTCCCTTCCTCTGATTTGCAAAATATCGTGTGGTTGTTTTGTCTTTTACTTTATTCAGTTCTAAATTTTTCATTAAAGGGTGCTTACTTGTGGCTATTTGCTTCAGGTTTTTGTTTTGGTATCATTTGGTAATTTGTTTTCTTGCTTGGTTTACTCCTTGGCATACCCTTTCCCCTTGTCACCTTCAACCTATCAATCTCGTTCTCTTGATCTAATTTGGGGATGGGTATTAGATAATGAGTAGCCCCCCTTTTTTTCTCCTATGTGCTGCCAAACTTAATCTGCTGATCCTTTTTTGGAATGCTGATTGGAAGTTGAATGCCATTATCTTCTTTCTTCCTTTTAAGAATGTCATCACTCTTTGTTGAGGAGGGGCCCTGTACCTGATGTTGCAGTTTACTTTCGTAGAAGAAAAGACAAATTCACCATCTTTTGGCGTTGGTCTGTAGTGGCTGTAAAGTGTAAACTATGTAGTTTGTTGAATAGGGGAGCTGTGTCTATCCGTCGTACTTATTGGCTATTTCCTTGGAGGAAAAACCTTTGCTATTGTACTGGTATCATCCTTCTTACCTACCTTGTTTAGATTTCAGCATTTAACAAAAAATGGAGCTAATGAGTGTCGAGGGATTGGGTTTAGACCCAGAACCATTACCTATTCAGAGGTGTTCAGTTTTACTTTGTAACAGAGATTGAACCCCGAGTAAACAATTAATTTTTGGAAATGTACACTTCCTCCATCAGCCCTCACATGCCATAAAGTGTGCTGAGTCAAACTAATAAAACAGCGGTGTCACTCTTTGTTGTCCACTCTTCCTGTTGTGTGCTTGTTCTTTTCTTCTTCTTCAGTGCCTTCTACCCGTAGTCTTTTTGACCAAATTTTTTGGTGATCCTTTGGGATTGTTTTTTATCTCGGCTCTTTTCACTATGGATTGGGTACGAATGGTTATGTTGCAACTAGAACTATTGCTAAATGGTATCTTGACTGCCTGTCGCCAGATCTGCAAGATAGCAAAGAGGTGATTGGGTAGCCAGTAGCTTTGAAAGTGGTCATAACTCATAAGAGCCTAGGTAGATGATATTGCCCTCCTTGATTGGCTCACTGACCAGAGTTGTGTTGTGAGCTATGGCGTGGTCATTTGTAACATCGATTGAGGTGTGGCTGCTGGTTCTTGGTAAGCCATAATTGATGGGCCGTTGACTTGGTGGAACTTTCAAGTTTCAGGGGTTTTTGAAAGACAGTGTAGTGATATGTCTCTTAGGAGTGTTGCCTAAGCACAAGCCATCTCTTGAGAAGAAGGATAGGTTCATGTGGGAGATGTGCCGACTGTTTCTTTTTGCAGAATGGTGTTTAGGAGAAGTTAAGTGGATGATTATGTTGATGTTTGTAGACCTGTTAGTGCTTTTAGCTGGGTTGTTTGTCACTTTGTCCTTTGTTGGAGGAATGAACCTAGGTCACATTTATTTCTTCACTGTGATGTAGCTTATCTGTGGCTTAGGTTGATTGGTAGTCTAAAAGAGCATTGAATGTGTCACTGTGGATTTTTTCTCACGTTTGTTTAGTTGCACGTGAGTTGATTAGTGTTTTTACTAATGGCCAGGAGTGAAAACAGTCTAACCTGTAGTAGGGAGTTGGCTTTTTCAACTTGCGTGTTTTATGGATCGTATTTGAGGTCTTGATAATTTGTTGAGCCTATTTCAACCAGTATGCTTTTTTGTACATCCTGTTAAGAAAAGATTAGGAGAGTTTGACTCCCTCTTTTCTCTCCCGAACTTCCATATAATCTTAAGTAAGACCGTTATGTGTCACGGAATACAAAGATCTATTGAAATTTATACTAAGAAGTTAAATCTACTCTTAAATGTTTAGAGATGTGCAATATTAATTTTTTTGTTGCTATCCACTTCAATCTTCCTGTTTCTACTTTCTTGGCCAACTTTGGCCAAATGGCGCTCACTTGTTAAATTAAATACTTTGCGCTCGCTGCCTGACTGTTATATTCAAACTTGTCTTACTTATAAAATATGTTGGTGCTTCGTGTTCTCTTTATAGGTTCTCAATCTATTTGGTTTGTTGTGCAGGAAGCTTGTCATGTCTCAATTAAAGAAAATAAGAAAAATGATGGGGCGTCTTTCCTTGAGTTGAGATTACCAGGGAGGTCAAGAGTACCAGAAGGGGCTTGGAACTTTCTTGAAAGATATGGTTACAGATACGGCGATGGCTCTTCTAGAACATTGCTTGGTTCTGAGGTTTGTTCCCTTTGTTGCAATTTTGCATTCTCTAAAACAGACAAATGTAAGCATAAAAAATTATGTTCTTGTATAAAGATCGCGCACTTCTTGGCCTGTCGTTTTTATTCAGAATGATTTCTTGCAGTCTCAAATATTTTCCTAGCTTTAACGTTGTGGCTTGAAATTGATGATGCTTCTCATCTCTGTTTAGTCCACATGGATGCTGGGTTCAATGATGCTGTCATTTGACTGCTATTTTGCTTTCTTCATGTTCGGTTCTTTGATGCTAGCTATTAACTTTTTAATCTTTTTTGGTCATATTGCCTTATTCCTTCTTTGGTTGCCATCTGTGTAGATTCTTCTATTGTTGCTTTTAAAACTTCTACTTTATTATTTCTTTGGTTGTCGTGACTTGGTGTCATGACTATAGTGTTTCAAAGTATTGTTTTAGAATATCTGCTGCGTGGCATTTGTATTACTCTGGATCTTGTAAGTCTGACTCCTTTGTTCTCTTCTACCATTGATCAGGTGTTGGTGATGTTGAAAAAATTACCTGAAGACAGCAAAAGAAAGCTTGCTAAGAAAGGATACTTTCCCCAAGATGGTTATATTTTGCTCTATTTACCAGTTCCTCCTAATTGCTTATCTGTTCCTGACATATCTGATGGAGTTAGTGTTATGTCCTCGGTGAGTCTCTTGTCACTTTGTCTGGTTGACCAGCACTAACTGTAACGGACTGGCACTTCTTAAATTTGTTGCTTTGTTATATGCATTCCAGGATCTTTGCTCAGCAATGTTGAAAAAGGTTCTTCGACAAATTGAAATAATAAGGAGCTCTCGTTCTGGTGAGCCAAATTTTGAATCACATGAAGTTGAAGCGAATGATCTGCAAATTGCTGCTTCACAGTATCTTGAAGTGAGAGGCACCAGCAAGGTATAGGAATTCGAGATGTTTTTGCTTAGCTGTGACCTTAGATTAATTGCTTCATGCTTTGAAACTTTTCTGAGGTAAATGTGGCAATTAGGAGTTCTGGATTATCATAGAATATTTTCTGCAATCTTTTCTTTGGTTTTCCTTGTGATTTACATAGAAATTAATGTTTCCAATTTTTCAGTTTGTATTTTGTGAGTAGATATAGTTCTTCAAAAAAATAAAGTATCAATCTCCTCTGAAATATTTTTGTTGAATAGGCTGCCCGTGATGGGGACAAGCGTTTTGGGGTTAGCAAAGAAGGCAGTAGCTCATCTACTAAAGCTTGGCTTGAGAAGATGAGAACACTTTTTATAAGTAAGGGATCTGGTTACTCTTCTCGTTCTGTCATAACTGGTGATGCATATATACCTGTGAATGAAGTTGGCATCCCATCTGAGATAGCACAAAAGATGACGTTTGAGGAGAGAGTGAATGCGCACAACATCGAGTTTCTACAGAATCTTGTGAATAACAACTTGTGCCTTACCTTCCGGGATGGCTCATCAACATATTCACTGAGGGAGGGTTCCAAGGGGCATACGTTTCTTAGAATTGGCCAAGTTGTTCATCGTAGGATTATGGATGGGGATACTGTATTTATCAACCGTCCTCCTACCACTCACAAGCACTCTCTTCAAGCGTTGCATGTATACATTCATGATGATCACGTGGTGAAAATAAACCCTTTGATGTGTCATCCTTTGGCTGCGGACTTTGATGGGGACTGTGTTCACTTGTTTTATCCACAATCAATGTCTGCTAGAGCTGAAGTTGTGGAGCTATTCTCGGTAGATAAACAGTTGCTAAGTTCTCACAGTGGGAATCTGAACTTGCAGCTGGCTACTGATGCATTATTGTCTTTGAAGACAATTTTTAAGGTGTATTTTCTCGACAAAGCATCAGCTCAGCAGTTGGCTATGCATGCTTCAGCTCCTTTGCCGTCTCCTGCAGTGCGTAAAACGTGTTCTTCTGGTCCTCGATGGACAGCTCAGCAAGTGTTGCAAACTGCTTTACCTCCTCAGTTTGAGTGCCATGGTGAGAGATTGCTGATTCGTGGAAGTGAGGTAGTGAAGTTGGATTTCAATCGGGATGCCATCGGGTCAGTTGTGAATGACATTTTGACATCACTGTTTTTCAACAAAAGCCCCAAAGAAGCTTTGAACTTTTTTGACTCTCTGCAGCCACTTCTGATGGAAAACTTGTTTGCTGAGGGTTTTAGTGTTTGTTTGCGTGATTTCTTTGTCCCCTTATCCGAATTGCAAAACTTGCAGAACCAGATTCAAGACATTTCTCCTCTATTACTGCAATTAAGATCCTCGTTCAATGAACTTGTACAACTGCAGTTTGAAAATTATATAAGACATTTGAAATTGCCTGTTGCCAATTTCATTCTGAAGTCTTCTGCTCTTGGAAATCTGATTGACTCTAGGAGTGAGTCAGGTATTGATAAGATAGTACAGCAGATAGGTTTCTTGGGTCTGCAGTTGTCAGACAGGCGGAAGTTTTACTCCAAGGGTTTGGTGGAAGAAGTGGCATCTCTCTTTCGTGTGAAGTATCCGTTTGCCAATTCGTTCCCATCAGAGGAATTTGGGCTAGTGAAGAGTTGTTTCTTCCATGGTCTGGACCCTTACGAGGAGATGGTACACTCTATTGCTACCAGAGAGGTCATTGTTCGTTCTTCGAAGGGATTGGCTGAGCCTGGAACGCTTTTCAAGAATCTGATGGCAGTACTTAGAGATGTTGTCATATGCTATGATGGCTCTGTTAGAAATGTCAGCAGTAACTGTATTATACAGTTTGAGTATGGGCTAGGAGGGGTACCGTCAGAAAGTTTGTTTCCTGCCGGGGAGCCTGTTGGTGTTCTGGCAGCAACTGCCATGTCAAATCCTGCCTATAAGGCTGTTCTTGACTCTTCCCCCAGTAGCAATTCGTCCTGGGATCTGATGAAGGTACACTTGAATTGTAGTAGTCTCTTCATCAGTGATAAGTTCTTACAACTTAATTTTTTCCACGCTGTTATAAGTATTTAATTTTGCGTGGATATTCTCTGTCAACAGTTTGAGTTTTGTTTTTATTTTGCTATTTATTATGTCAGGAAATACTATTTTGCCGGGTTAATTTCAAGAACGACTTGAGTGACCGGCGGGTGATATTGTATCTGAACGATTGTGGATGTGGTAGGAAGTACTGCCAAGAAAATGCATCATTCGTTGTAAAAAATCACCTGAAAAAGGTTAGCCTCAGGGACGCTGCCATCGAGTTTTCTATCGAGTAAGTTTATTTTTGAGTTTGCTTTATTTTATGTCTCCCAAACAATGTCTGGTTTTTGTCATCATGTCTGCATTTTGATGTCGCTAATGGCTTGTACCATACAGGTATAAGCGACCAAAGGTTGAACCTGGGAGTACTGATATAGACACAGGACTAGTTGGTCATATTCATCTTAATGCGGTCCGTATTTATCAAAGGTGGATTATTATAAGTCAATTTCCCCTATGAAAATTCTCTAACCAGTTACTACTTTCATGTGATGCAGGCTTTGCTGAAGGAGTCAAGTATTAGCGTGCATGACATCCTACAGAAATGTGAGGAGCAAGTCAATATAATGCGGAAGAAGAAAAAGAGTGCTTATCTCTTTAAGAGGATTGCTCTTTCTGTCAGGTTTATCCAATTGACATTTCATGAATAATTTTGTTTTCTTGCTGATCGTTCTGTCATGTAAGACTTCTTTTGGTACTGCAGAAATCATAATCTGAGTGATTGCCTCTTCTATTTACTCAACTACAAGCTTTGCGTCTTATATTTGGAATTCATAGTTAGAAGAGGTGATGTGTCACATCTTGCAGCTGTGTACTAAGTTTTTAATAGAAAAAATTGCAATTTGTATGTATGCTAACTGTTCTCTTATTTGGGGAATATATAAAGAGGTTCTGTGGTCCAATATTTGTCATGTCATGCGACTCATTGCTCTCTTTGGTACATGCTCACCTTCTGATAACAAAATTAGAGGGAGTCTAATCTGCAAGCCACCTCGGAACACGCATAAGTTCTCTGCCATTCTTTTCGCCTAGATGCATGTTTAACTTTAATGCATCTGTCAAGGGTCTCTGTGGACTTGTGTTTTGCAGAACATACCGTCGATTGTGAGTACTGATTAGTGACTATATGCAGAAGTTGAAACCCTACTGCAAGGATTTTGCATATCCGCTTAGTTGCGTACAGCAGGACTCACTGGAGTGTAAAGATTTGTTTCCACATTTTTTTACAGTGTATAATGTTCGATGGCTATCCTTTGGAGAAGGTTACTTGGGTTGTTGTGGACAATTGGAGTTCTGTTGCTATTATATTCATTTTCACAGTATGTGACAGTTTTTCCTTACAGAGTTTTGGAAGGAGGGGACTGATGCCATGATTGGAAGTTACTGTTTGGTGTTTTCTGGTGTGAATGTTGGTCATAGTAATACAAAGTGTTCTTTTCGGTCAAAAGATCATTATCTGAGCTAGTTGTTCCTTAAACCTTGTGTGATGAAGTTTGGTTCTTTCCATATCACAGAACTACTTTTTTGTAATTACTGTTCATGTGAGAGGATTCCTTACCCTTGTTTTTACATTTGTTGATGTATACTAGTCTTTGTGTATTCTTTAAGGCAAAACGTTTTGGATCAGATACATTCTTTTCCTTTCATGAAGGCTACTGGTCTTCCAGTGACTAAAAGTGATGGGCTATTAATAAGGAGAAAGTGTAATGTTACTCTATATTGAGCTGCTTAACTAGAAGCATTGGGCTTCAGAACGCCAAAAAATGATTTGTGTTGTAGGACACTGTAGTTTGAAGGAAAAATATGGTGTAGGACACTGTAGTCTGAAGGAAATGAAGCTTTGATGGTGCAGTTTCCTGTAAGAAAATAGCTCACTCTTTTGGCACTGCTGTACTATTGCATCAAACCTCTGTTTCATAAATGATATTTTGAGGATGTAAAAATGATGGTTTTTGATGTGGTACCTACATCTGTCATTCTTGCATTGTGTTTTATTGAGCTGTTGTCTGTTTTGTGTCTTTTCTTTTGGTGAGAGTAGTTTAAAATGGGTATGAGGCTGATATCAAATTCAGCTATGATCTGTTCTTCTACATACATGTGAATTTGTTGTCTCAAATGTGCCAGTTGTATGAGCTGTTCTGGTTTTTTCTACATTCTTTTTTATCTTTTGTTTGATGACTGACATCTCCCCTCATTGTCTCCCCCTGTGGGTGCGTGTCTTTTTTGGCAGTGAGTGTTGCTTCTTCCATCATCCAAGCAGCAGGTGGATCGACATGCCCTGTCTGAAGTTCGTCTGGCAAGATATGGCTGACCCTCATCTAGAAAAAATATCACATATCATGGCTGATAATATTTGCCCAGTTCTGTTGGACACAATCATTAAAGGTAGCATGTCTTTTCATAATTTCCTTTTCGTGTTTTTTATTTGTTTTGAATATGGACAACATTTGTTTCTCTTAAGAAGATGTGTGCTTGAAACTTGTTGTAGTTGATTTTGTACTTAGTCATCGTTCTGATTCCAAATATGGCAGGCTACTGTGAATCGTAATGTGGATTAAGTCCAGTAATTGGTGGTAGTCAGTTTATAGTATATGAAGAGACATAGCAAGACCTTGTGGAATGATATTACGGGTTCAGTTAGATACTCTGCATGTGTTTGAACACAATCATGTATCTTCTGACATGTTTATCAATCTGTTGGGAGGCCTTCTTCCTTATAGAAATAGAGAGATTTTAAAAGAAGAGATATTAAAGAATTATCTTTTAGCAATCAATTATTGTCCAAATTGTAACCATATCAAGTAAAAAAAAGAGATTTTACAGAATTATGTTGTGTCATTTCCTTTTGCTACTAAACTCGGCTGAATTTTGTAGATCATTTTACAAGTAAAAATTAATCTAAAGTTAATATAGGCACTGTTTCCATACTGCTGTCTACTTGTGCTTCTTATTGAGTGATAAGATGTCGATCACGAAACATTCTGTTTGCCGCTCTGGCAGGTGATCCCCGAATATCAACTGTCAACATTATCTGGATTAGTCCTGGTACAACTAGTTGGGTACAAAGTCCTTGCAGCGATAGAAAGGGTGAGCTGGCTGTGGAAGTAACATTGGAGAAGACAGCAGTTCGGCAAAGTGGTGATGCTTGGAGGACGGTTCTCGATTGTTGTCTTCCTGTTTTCCATTTGATCGATAGTAGGCGCTCCATCCCATATGCAATAAAACAAGTCCAGCACCTACTTGGAATATCATGTGCTTTCGATCAAGCAGTGCAGGTACGTATGAGTAGAACTCCATGTGTTTCTATCTCCATAAGCTTGTTGATGTTTTAACAATGAATCCTTGAGTTGTGTCTTATCCTTTTATGTAACAGTATAACATGCATTCAAAATTCTTTATTTCTATGAATTATTTCTTCTGCTATTGAGATGTTTCCATTTGATGTAGTGAACAGTGCTTTTTTTTATGTTCAATATGTCACTTCAGCCAGGATGTCAGTGTTCTCACGGCATGTTGGTCGACCGGGTACATGACACTAACATATAAAGTACTAGCGATCCATAAAAGACGGATATGGTCAGGTATAGAGGCAATAGACTGTTAATGAAAATGAAAGAGTTCTGGGAGTTCCTTGTCTTGTCTTATTTTTCTCTTTTATTCTTGTGCGTACTATCTCCCTCCTTGTATCGGGATAAACAGAGAGGAGAGTGGAAGGTGTTGTTGTTTAGGGTAGGCAATGATGGGTCCAGAGGCTCGTAAATTACATCATTCTTTCCCCTTATGATGCATCATCCACTGAGATGAATATGTATAATATACTCTGTGAATATATGCGCTATAGTTGGTGAATATGCAATTTATAATACTCGACTGATATGTACTTTTTACTTAGTGAATATGTATGTCTTATTATATTGGTGAATATGGTGCATGATGCATTATACAAGTAGTGCATTGTATAATAATTGCCAGAGGCTATGGAGTGAAGTGGTTTTCTCTTTGCTTGACTGTATGTCTAAGATCACATGCACTATATGAGGTGCATTTGTTGTCATTTTGGGGCCCTTGAAAGTGCTTTTGTTTTACTGTTTTAAGTTTATGGAGTCAATGTTGTAACTTATATGCTCAAGCCTTGAGTCATACAACTTGCAAATTGCGGCAGTGTTTACGAAGATCATGTGCGAGCTATTTTTTTGTGCGGCAGTGTTGAAAAGCTCCCCACCCTTAAGTGTCACTATTAGAGGTGATTAAGCTGCTTACTGTGAAGGGAAATGGTGTGGCATATGGAGAAGTGAGATAACAGTGGGGAACTCTATTGTGCATTTCCATTAAATGTCATACTCTTAGTGCCCATTGTGTTCTCAGTGAACCAGACGTTTGTTTAAATAAAATGGCAGCTGGACCTTTTGCTACTTAAAAGTCCTGAAAATATATTCAAGTCAATATAGATGTATGATTACAAATTTTTTCCTAGTATCATGGCAGATTATATGGAATACCAGTTTAGCTTATGTAATGGAGGGATGTATATGCACTTTATCAGTGAATCTATGTTTAGGTGATATCTTCACATGCTGGTGCTGTCCAATGTTTAGCATTCCGTTTTTCTGCATTGTTGAGTATTTTTGCAGCAAGCTATTGCAAGTTGCCTTTCATGTGTGTTCTCCTGGCTGCCGTTCTAAGGCTATGTAGTTGAAGGAGGTGGCTTCTGTCACACATGTCAGCAAAACATCACTGCTTCACTGATCGTTCATGATATTTAAGATATTCATAAAATCATTTCCAGACAGTCAGACAGATATTTTTGACATATTTCTCTCGAAAACACTTATAAAGGGTCTTATCTTACACAAATTGCAGCGCCTCTCAACATCTGTGACATTAGTTACAAAAGGTGTGCTTAAGGAGCATCTGATTCTCTTGGCAAGCAGCATGACTTGCTCTGGGAACTTGGTTGGTTTCAACATGAGTGGAATCAAGGCCTTGTGTCGTGCGCTGAGTGTCCAAGTGCCTTTCACTGAGGCAACATTATATGTAAGGAGTGTTTTTACAATGTATGATTCTTATTATATTGTTTGTTGTCTATAAAATATATGTTGATGAAGTTTGTGGTTTGTTTTGCTTTTTTATTTGTTGTTTGGCCAGACACCGCGGAAGTGTTTTGAGAGGGCTTCTGAGAAGTGTCACGTGGATACGCTAGCAGGCATTGTAGCTTCTTCATCATGGGGAAAACGTGTGGCTGTTGGTACAGGAGCCAAATTCGATATTCTATGGGATACCAGAGAGGTATTTACACTTTCTTTTTATATTTTGCAGTTCCATTATGTTTAGCATTTATTTTATAAGGTTCTTGTATCTATTGTTGGTTGCAAATCAGCTTCATGGTTCTTATTATCTCTGCTTATGTTTCCTTGTCAGAGTGACATGAGCGAGAAACCAATCGATGTATACAACTTCCTTCATCTGGTGCGTAGCTCTAACGAAGTAGGGGTAGATACTGGGTGCTTGGGTGAAGATGTTGAGAATTTTGATCCGGAGGATGCATATATGGATCCAGCTCTGTCCCCTGATCAGGAGAACAAAGCTGTGTTTGAGGACTCCGCTGAATTTGGTTTAGATTCTCAAGAACCAGGAGGTGGGGATTCTAGTTGGGATGCAGTGCCTTCATCCACGAATGGATGGAACACTGGTTCTGGCTCAGGAGAAGCTAATGGTTGGTCAAAGTGGGGGGCAAAGAAAGATCAAGCACAGCCAGAAGACTCATCGTCTGGTGGTTGGGAGACATCAAAGCCTTGGAATGGGCCCAAGAAAAATGATTCTGTAGATGTTGGTGAAAAATCAGAAGGGTCTGGTGGCTGGAATGTAAAGGCTTCAACTTCTGGCTCTGCCGAAGGCAATGGTTGGTCTGATTGGGGGCCAAAGAAAGATCAAGCACAGCCGGGAGACTCGTCTAGGTCTGGTGGTGGGGTTGGATCAAAGTCTTGGAATGGGCCCGAGAAAACTGAAGGTGATGTTGGCGAAAAATCTGGAGGGTTTGGTGGCTGGAATATAAAGGCTTCAACAGAAACCAAAGCATTATCTTCAAATGGTTGGAACCAGGAGTCTCAAATTGTTTCTCAGGAATTGACTACATGGGGAGTCTCAGATGACAAGAATATGGCCGGCAAGGATGACGGGCAGAATTCTTCATGGGAAAAGCCAAGTGAGCCTCTGTTGAAGAAGAGTAGCGACGAAATCGGTGGTGACTGGAGTTCGGCGAAGATTAAACAACAGAATGGTAGTGGAAAGTGGGGGTCTCAAAAGGTAGAGAGCAACACTCAGACGTCCTGGACACAGGAAAGTGGCTCTGCTTGGAAAACCGATCAAGAGGTATACTGTTTCCTCCTGGTGCAGTAATCCGCTAATTAAATTACATAGATTCTTACATCAGGTTAATTGAAATTTTCATTGATTTATTTGGCCCCTTCTTTTTGTGTGGATATTAATGTTTTTGGTGTTGCAGAGTAAAGAATAAAGTAATGGTTCTTGTTTAGTTCTTGAGGTGCACTTGCGTTTCTGATAGCCTTTAGGCAAAAATGTTGTTTTTGATGCAAGTGCCTTCTATTTAACTATCGTTTTTGTGATTGAGTGCATACTTGGTTAGATATTATTGTACTATGGGACTCCTACCACAAAAGATGAATCAATTACAATGCTACCCCTATTAGTTGTTGAATTAAAAGCAATGCTGTCACTGGATTCTGATATGAACTTACATTATGTTCTGTTAGTGGTTTAATTCGTAATTTCTTTTAATCAGCTGGGTGGTTCCGGGAACTGGGATTCTCAGAAGGAAGGGAACCAGGCACAGAGTTCTTGGGAGCAACAAAATAATAGCACTGGGGGTACTGGTGGCTGGGCTTCTAGTAAGTCACATATAGAGAATGGCTCGAGGAGTTGGGATTCAGAAAAAATTGAGAAAAAAAGCCAGTCTTCTGGGGGACAGGCAGGTGACTCGACGTGGAAGAGCTTTCCAAAAAATTCTGATCAAAGAAATGCTCAATCTACGTGGGGAAAGCGAAATGACTCTACTGCAAAAAGTTCCACACAAAGTGCTGATAAATGGGCGCCTCAAAGTGGCAGTTCTGTTGGTTGGGGTTCTGCCAAGTCAGATGAAGTAGGTGGTTCTAAAAGCTGGGAGTCTGGAAAACAAGATAAATCTGAAGTGGGTGGTGCCAATGCCTGGGGGCTGAAAAAACAAGACAGAAACATTCCATCTTCTTGGGGGCAAAACGAGTCAAGTCCAAAGATATCAACACCAAGTACTGAAAATTGGGCGCCTCAAAGTGGCAGTTCTTGCGGCTGGGATTCTGGAAAGTCCAATGAGGTAGGTGGTTCTAAAATCTGGGGTTCAAGAAAAGAAGCTGAACCTGAAGTGGGTGGTTCCAATGGCTGGGAGTCCAAAAAACAAGAAAGTAAAAATCAAACTTCGTGGGGACAGCCAATTGACCCACTTGTGAAAAATTCCACACAAAGTTCTGACAAATGGGCTAATCAAGGTGGCAGTTCATTTGGCAATTCTGGAAAACGCAATGAATCAGAGAGTTGGCAGTCAGGAAAAGCGGAGTCTGGTAGTTCATATAAGGTCCCTGAAGAGGCTGGTTCCCTAGCTTGGGAGTCCAAGCTTGAAGAGAAAAAAACTCAATCTTCCTGGGGCCTGCCAAGTGTGTCACCCGAGAAGAGCTCCGATGGTGCTGATGGATGGGGATCTAAGAAGTCGAATCAACCTGGCACTTCATCCAGCTGGGGTTCTGAAGGGGCTGACACTGGCAAGAATGGTGACAAAAAGGAAGCTTGGGGGCAACCAAATGCCTCGACATGGAAGAAAAACACTAACCAAAGTTCTCGTGGCTCGGATGGTTGGGACTCTCCAAAGGCTGGAAACGACAATGATTCTCAATCACCCTGGGCACAACCTGGCTGGAAGAAGCAGCGCTCTGAGGGAGGTCGTGGCTGGGGCTCCTCAAACTCGGGAGAATGGAAAAACAGGAAGAATCGCCCCCCGCAACAACCAGGAGCTTCAAATGATGATTTGGTCAAGGTGGCTCTCACTGCTACTAGAAAAAGGATGGATTTATTTCCAGCTGAGGAACAAGATGCTCTGTCTGAAATAGAGTCTATTATGCAGTCAGTCAGAAGAATTATGCATCAGTCGGGGTAAGTAACGTAATTTCTAATTTTTCTTTTGGAAACTGTATGATATGGTTGTTAAGGGTTGTTTACATTTTTCCGAAAAATATAAGTGGACAGGAGCCGAAATCTATATTAATTAGTCTAATTGTGCAAAAAGTTTTGCTTACACTAGCGAACTGGTGCACTAGGTGCACTTCATCTGCTACTTAATTATTTGTGAGACGTGGTTTTTTTTATGCACCTTCATGATGTAGTTTACAGTTGCCACTAAAACTGATTTTTTGTTAGGCTAAAGTTGGTCTTGCTGTTCCTGGTCTAATTTCCTTGTTAACTGTTTTTGGTATCTTAAGTGGGGTCTGATAGAGATGGATAGAAGCAATATAGTCAGCCAGACCTAAACCAGATTTTCATGACCCAAAACAAAGTATTTTGATGTTGACCTGACCGGAAGTGAACCCGACCTAATTAACTAAATGATAGTGATTGAATGTTCATGACAAATTTACTTGAAACCTTTTGGAATTTGACTTCATTGGAATACATCTATTGTGAACCTGAACTGAAACGAATATACAAGCCCACCCCGTACTAACGACCCATTGGCTAGTCACTTAAAGTCAATTGGTACAAAGCTGGTTGCTCTTTTGGAATAGTCAAGTTGTAATATATTTACTACTGGCAACATCTTGGTTGAACTGCGAGAAGCAAATAGCTCTGGCTCCCTATTAATTGCTGATATTAATTTTTGATGGACCTTAAAACATTCCCAGTCAAATTATTGTAATATTGGCGGTGGTTAAGAAGAATTTAATATGCAGTAGATATGAGTTTTATAATCTGATTGCTAGCTATGAAGTGGATATCTGAATAATTTTAAGACGTAGATCAGTAATGTGTTTTCTGCACTGCTGTAATATGTCATTGTTTCCTTTGCAGGTGTGATGATGGAGATCCTCTTCCTTCTGACGATCAATCTTACATCATCAACAATGTCTTGAACTATCACCCTGAAAAAGAAGCTAAAATGGGAGCTGGAATTGATTTTATAACAGTATGCTCTCTTTAATACTGCTGATTGTGCAATTTTCTTTATTGGTGTTCTTGTTCGATATATTTTAGGAAAATTTCTTCAGAATTATCCCAAGTTTGGCTGTTCCTCCAAAATTATTCCAAGGTTTGAGTTATTCCTGAATAATCCCACGTTTTATACATTTTTCCAATTTTTGGTCTCAATAACCTATGAAGTACAAACCTGTTTAACCGGTTTAAAAACGTGAGAAAAGCATTGACAAAAAAAAAAAAAAACTGTCTTGTTCCCATTTCCTCCCCATAACTCTGCAAAGCTCTTTCTCTCCCCATCATCTTCCTTTAAACTCCATAGCCTAGCAAATTAAGTTGTCCTTGGAAGAGTTGAGGTCAACAAGAAGTTGAAAAAGATCATGGTACTGGGGACCAATCGAAGCTAAATTACTTCAGATTTGTAGTTTCTCTCTGATTTATTTATCATTTGATCGGTTAATGAATAAGGCTGCCATTGTTATGGAGGAGATGGGTAAAAGGTGTTAAGGAAGGGACAATGTGAGTTGGGAGTAGGGATGAGGATGAGTAAAATTACCCCTCTACCTATACTTAACCTATGTGAAAGGACATTTTTACCCACATTATTGGCACTCTTGTGCCATGTCATCTTCTTTTCATCTGCTAAACCTGTTCACAGGTCATTGGGTCCAAAATCTGAAAAAAATGAAGCAAAGTTGAGATTATTCAGTAATATCCCAAACTCGGGATTGTTTCTGGAAGACCAACCAAACTTGGGATTTTTCTTGGCAAATTTTCCTATATTTTATCATTACTTATCAAAATAGCAAAGCTTCCATTTAATGCTGTACTTGTATTTGAGTTCTGCATTTTTCTTTGCTTTTGGAATCCTCCATTCAATATGAATTATTCATGTGACCTCTTTGACATAGGAACAGCTAGCTTTTGGCTGTATACTTTGCATATATACTTTAGGATAACAAATGTCAAATTTATCCTCTACTCTGGAGTCTCAACTAATTAGTCTCCACATTATAATTGGAACTACAGATTTCTGTCGAAGTTGGCGGTTAAGGATACATGTTAGAGTTTAGAAGCATTAGGAACTAAAGAATGATCATTTTGTTCATGTTGTCAAGATATGTTTCTATTTTGTATCCTGTATAGAATAATGATTTCCCTAACTCTGGAGGCTTAGAGAGTTCAGTTGACCTCAAAATTGTAATGTTCATGCTAATATCCCTTGCATTTCTGTTGCAAAATGTGAGACTCAGCATACTTAAGTAACATACTTAACCTCTATGGCCTTAGTAATGTTAAATGCTTAACAATCCATCTCTTCACTGTGAGTAACATTTTAAACAAGCAATGTCACAGAACAATTTTCATTTACGTCGCAGAGTTTAACATCGTATGCTCTTTACAGGTGAAGAAGCATAGCAGCTTTCAAGAAAGCCGTTGCTTCTATGTTGTGTCAACAGACGGTCAGTCACAGGACTTCTCATACATTAAATGCTTGGAGAACTTTATAAGGGGAAAGTATCCTTCTATTGGTGAATCTTTCAACTCCAAGTATTTCAGAAAGCCACGACCAAGTGGAATCCAGCAAGGAGGAAGTCAGCAAGGAAATCAATCACAAGATCAACCACAAGAGCAATAGACATATGCTTGCCTTGCATCTGAGGTCTCTTATCCTGTCATTCAGTTTACTCAATTCAGTACTATTTATATAGTCATGCGAGCATTTCATTCAATATGAGCTATGAGATTGTCTGTGTTTTTGCTACTAACTTGATATATTACGCAATTTCGTGCTATATATATATAATCTTATTTTATACTTTAATATTAAGTCTACCAAGTATGGAATCTTTGTCGTTGCTGAAGGAAATTTGTGAATGTATAGGCAGTAGGGATACATTAAATTTCTGTTAGCTGATTCTTGCACGATATATATATACTTTTCTGGGCATCGTCTTTGCAGATGCAAAAGAATCTAGTTTAATATTATTGGTAGTGATGGTGGAACACTAATAGGACGCTTATTCGCGGAATTGGTATCATGCCTTGTGTTTAATTATGCTATCTAGTGCTTGGTGCTCTTTCCTGTTCTGCTTAATAAATTGTGATGATGTAGCTGCGGCTGAATACTAAGAGTGCCGTTACAGATCGTGGCCTTTG
This sequence comes from Corrigiola litoralis, assembly GCA_901111285.1. Taxonomy (NCBI): domain Eukaryota; kingdom Viridiplantae; phylum Streptophyta; class Magnoliopsida; order Caryophyllales; family Caryophyllaceae; genus Corrigiola; species Corrigiola litoralis. Next base: position 23,572 of record CAAKMY010043058.1, read on the forward strand.
TGGACTGCCAGATTGAGCTGAATTATACTTAGTATGGGACATAGAGTAACAATATCTGATTTGGGTTCTGGCACAATCCTGTCAAAAGCCTTGTCATAAAGTCATCCTTCCTCATTTGATTCTACCTCTAACTTTAATTTCTTTGACCTGCCAACAACGTTTACGCTGCCATGAAAACTATAGTTGCCGACCAATATTTAGTGTGGGAAGCGCATGTCTCGAACTGTGAGATTTGAACTAGTTGGTACTTTTAGGTCCTGGCAGCTGCAGTGCTTTGGGCGTCATTTCTGGAACTGCCTGAGATTAATATATATCAATTGCTGAGCTCATTAATGATCGTTTGTTGGTGGCAATGGAAGCTTCTGTTGTGGCATCTTATTTATACGCAGCAATTTGAATTGTAGCTCATCATGAATTATGGCAAAATTTCTGTACTTGTTTCCCCTCCCCTTGTTTGATAGAGGAAGTTAACTATGGCGGAAGTTGACGCCATTTGGGTTGGCCACCTTTGTCATTAAGCTAAGAGGTTCATGACTAAGGTATATATAGCATTCATTGTATGTCATCTAAGGATTTCTTTATGTTAATACTTAGATGTTTATGGAGCTTATTTGGGCACAAATTGCAAATGAAATGCAGTCATCAGTTGGTACTCAGATTTTTTTGTATCTTTGCAGTGTATGCAGATGGTATGATTCATTTTGGATAGGTAGAGTTCTGCTGCGACCATTTTTGCTGAAGTTCGATTGAAGTCCTGGAAAGCTTTGCTGGCTGTTCATGAAGAACTGAAGATTACTGAAGCCTTTTTCTGATGTGGTAAATTAAGTGTAGATGAAAAGCCTTCAGTACGGTTGTTAACAAACACTTACTCCTGTATATATCAGTTGGCTGAAGAGCAAGGCCGTTGCCCCTTTTTGGCTACTGTTCCTAGGCTAGGGGTTTTTAGCTTCAGTGCTCTCCCCATCCCTCTATTTTCCTGTTGAAATGGTTGATTTGCATTTGCAAGAAGGGTTTCTCTTGGGGCGGGTTTGTTCGTCAAGGCAATCTGAAATGCCAGTCTTTTGTACAGTATCCGTAGTTTATTCAGCAGGAGCATGTGTACATGGCTGTAAATCTGGTCAAGTTATTGGTTTCTGCCAGTTGAAGCAAGAGGACCAGCCTCTTATTTCCCGTATTTCTTCATCTACTGCTTGGTTAATTTTCTTGGATGTGGCCTGTTGCTCTGATGATGTCCACCTACATATTTTACATTTTAACTTATCTACATGCAATTCCTGCACGATATCACAGTTTCACAGGTGTGTAACTCCCTCTTACAAAAGCTGAAAAAGCAACGCTCACTATCCCCAAAAATGAGAATGGGAATACAGATAATAAACAGTTCTTTTTTCTTTTGAAGTGTATAAGATTAGCTTGTCGTCTGGAGGTACAATACATTTTTCCGATTTCCTTAAATGGTTTGCCGACTCAAATACGAGCTTAATGATTCACTTGAATGTTTTTTTCTTTTGGTTTCGTTTTTTGTTTGTATACCTTTGGGTTTGCACCAATAAGGTTAAACACTTTATTAATTCAGAGTGTGGAGTTTGTGTTATGTCGTACAAGGAGTTTACAAATAATTAAGAATATGGCTAATATACATCACAACTGGTAAGAGAACTACTATAAGAATTGCAGTCATATCATGTCAGTCACAATTTACCTACAATTCTAAGAATTGAGGGTGGCAAAGTGGTCTTGAATTTTATCATCCATATCTCTTGGATTTGATTCTTGTCACCCTCAACCCCTCCCTTACCTACCAAAAAAGAGCAAGTAAATGAATAAATGTACTTTCAAGTATAGTTTGCTAGTTGGTCTTGGAAGGAGACACTTTTAATTATTATCTATTTCTTACCTTGACCAAAAATGAAAGATTACACATAAAAACCAATCATGCACGTGTCTTAGTTAGGTCGAACTATGAGGTGCATGCACAACACATGCTATAGTTTTAAGTTGTTTTTTCATGTCTTGTACGGTTTTTTACGATTTTAATAGCTTTTATATAAATTATGTACGGAGTACTACCTATATGTTAGTTTGCAAGATACTTCTTTCAGCAAAGTGTACATCCTTATTTCAACAAAGTGTACATCAAAAAGTAAAATGTATAAGAAATTTCATAAAAAGTACTTAGTGAAGCAAAATAAAAAAGTGTTGAAATCCATCTTAAAGGGGTTTCAAACTTTTACCAATTTGCCTAGATCATGATTTAAGAGTAGACTTCATGCAAGTGACCCACTTACCACATCAGACAAGAACTGAACTGCTACATGAAGTTTAAGTTGAGTTGGATATAGTTCCACTGACATCATACTTATCCAGGCATATCCTTTTCACTTTTTAGCAGTTAGAACTAATAAACAACAAAAGCTGAACTAAACTGAACTCATGTACGGAACTCCAGTCCTAAGTAAGCCCAAATGCCCAAACAACTTACTCACTCGTCATCATTGTTTTATGTGTCCAACTATCACTCTAACTCAAACTCCCCATAATAATCATAACTTAAGTTGGCACAAAAACTCTCAACTTTTAAACTTTTCATGCCACTGTCATAATCTACCTGCCCATATTGCTGTTTCTGAGGTTTGATCATCTTATGTTTTATTTGACCTCTTTCAGTTTTTGCTATTTTCCACACTTTGGTATTTGTATGGTGCCTATTGCATTAATGTGTGTTAAATGTAGCCTTTTTTTATATTGACCCAATAAAAATTGTTGCATTAAGAGTTTGTTCTTAGAGGCTTTCGTGTTGTAGATGAAGTAACAATAGTTTGAAAGTCAACTGATGGAAACTAGTGATCAGGGTACAAGATTGTTTGCATGGGTGTTGAAGTGATCATTGTTGAATGATGATTGACCATATTAGTGTGTTATCTATTTTTGGTAGGTGATAGTGGGTGAAGAGTCTTTGGATGATTAATTGATCTTTTTGCTTAGCTCACATATCCTGGAAAGTTTTGATCATGAGTCATTCAGTGGGTGAGAGCTTGTCTGTTTGTTGATAAGTTTTTGCGTTTTCTTGGAGACTCTTAAATATTTACAGTAAGTCTTGTGTGACTTGAAATTAGACGGTATTAAGGTGATGACAGTGGTAATACAAAGTGACCGCAGCATTTAGTGAGTGAAAGCTTTCTGTTTGGCGATAAGTTTTTGTGTTTTCTTGGAGAATCTTAAATATTTACAGAAAGTCTTGTGTGACTTAATATTAGATGATCTTAAGGTGATCATTATTTGGCTAAAGTGGTCAGTATTGTTACGGTGTTAGTACAAAGAAAGTGACCGGTTTAATTGAACTTGTGACCAAGTCTAATTTTAAGTTGAAATTAGACCGTGTCTTGTAATAATTTTCAAAACACGTATGCGTTTGGAGTCGGTTATTTTAGAGTTCAAAAGTTGGGTGTGTGTTTAAGGGGATGCTCATCTATTCATGAAACATGAGCTATTATTTGAAGTGAAAGCCTTGTAGGAATCATTCTTAATTCCCAGCTTTCTGCTATGAGATTCCAAAGGTTGGATGTAAGAGAACAGATAATCGACCTAAACTCAATCGTTTTACACACATTATAAAGTGAACACTGACATATGTGGACTACGTACAAACAACTATTAAAAATGTGATCTTATGTTATTCAAAACTCAGAAAGCTGAAAACGAAAAATAAAACCAGAAGGCTGCGCGATTTTGTTTTGTTAAACATAGAGGTTAATGTGCTTAAGACATCTTTGGTCTTAAATTCATGTCATTTTTCTTGTAAGTTTCAATTCAGCTTACAAGACAGTGTAAATTTAATGATCAGACACCAAGATGACCTGTTTCTTAGAAAGCAATGTAATTTATTTGGTTAATAATGTTGTGTTTTCTGTAATATTTTACCCACAGTAATTTACTAGGTATCTTCTGCTATGTAGGTTGAAAATCAATTTATGGCCTCTTTGGAAGATCAGGAGGCTTCTTTGCTGAAGTACGAAGTGTGGCAAGATCAATCTTTCTTCAAGTGGAGAAAGAGAGATGCACATGTTCCACTGCGCTGTCACGATACAGTAGAAGGTATAAGCTTTATTCTATTCATTAATTATGATCCATGCAGCATATATGTTTGTCGCATACTATGTTGAATGCTTGATATATGACTGTGTAAATCTCCTTCTGTGCCCTCTTGACTTTCTTTTTGGTGATCTGTTAGTTCTGAAGCTAATTTCGTTCCACTGTCCTTGTACTTTATATACAAACACATGCATAAAGCTATATATATATATATAAAAAATCCTTGTTGAAGTCGCCTTAAGCCTGTATGACAAGATCTAGCCTTTTACTTCTACCGTACCTGAGACGCATTACGACATGTTCATAGATGCGGAGAATTGGTTCAAGAATATAACTCAAATAGAATTGGGATATAATACCTCGGATTTGGCAACTAGTATATACAGACATGATAATTCATTTGAGAGTGTAGGCTGTAAACTCTATGGAAGTGAAGGTGATTTTAGCTGGAACTTGGTCTTAGATGATAATGTTGTTATTGCTAGGTGTTTAAACTAGGTATACAAGTTGGAAATATCAATTTCAGTCACTTTCATGAAGAAATACTATTCAATTTCTTCTATGTTCTTTTTCCTCTCTTTATACATTATTGAATATAAGCTTTAGTAGGAGAGTTCATCATGTGATCTGTTGTGTCTCTTCCTGGATAGGATCTCTCAGATACTGGCACGAAAGAAGCAAAGTGGACTTATCTGCCTCTAGCTTGGCCGTTTGGGACGATGATGCTGTCAGCGCTGCTCTTGATTGTGCTTCTTCCTGGGTCAAAGGCTTGCCTTTCGTTAAGTCCTTATCTGGGTATTGGAAGTTTAACTTGGCTTCAGGTCCAAGTAATGTTCCATCAAACTTTTCTCATAGTGACTTTCACGACGATACGTGGGGAACTGTGCCAGGTATTCCAGATCTTTGTTTCCCATCTGATTTCCATTTAGAGTAAAACAAAGTTGCAACTCAACACATTATCACATGTGATAATCACTAATCTTAAGAGCACATGGGATAAACTGTCAGGAGCTCATGGATTATGCAACTTCACAACTGGAATACAGTTACTGGTTTGATTTGAAATCTACAATTGTGTAAATTAAATTGCTCTTTGGTACTGGGGTTTGCCATTTTATAACTTTCAGAGGCATGATTTTATAAAGGCAAGTGTGCGATCAATATTTAATTAGGAGACAATCCGTTTTTGTGTGAAGTAAATAATACTTTATTGGAAAAAGGTTGGGTTCGAAGGAGGTGTGGAGCATGATAAAAGTTATACGGATTTGGCTCAAGATGACATTTCATCAGCAGAGATGTACTGTTGATCTTATTCATCTAGTATCAATAGCTGTTCAGGATTGAGAATGGAAGTGCACAAGTTTAGTAGCTTGAACTCATTTATACTAGATGGCTATTGTGACTTCCAATTGGTATCTAAATAGGATGAGTTCTATGTTAATTATTGTCTGTAATACGAATGTTTGACTAATTTATAGTTTTTAAATGTTCTTTGTATTTGTTTGTGCAGTTCCTTCGAATTGGGAGATGCATGAATATGGTCGGCCTATCTATACAAATACTGAATATCCATTCCCTGTCAATCCTCCCCATGTTCCGGCAGACAATCCAACAGGCTGCTACAGGACATACTTTCATATTCCTAATGAATGGAAGGGTACAATTTCTTTCTTGCATGTCCACCGGTGATGTATGGCTGATTAGGGGGGATGTCAGTTGTCCATTAGTTCTGCAAGTCGGTAATGTAATCTTCTTATAAAAAATGGGTGTTGTTGTCTTTGACCTCGTCCTTAACGAGATGCATGATATTTGGTATTCTGGCCTTGTTTGGGTAAGCTAGCCTTCATAGGCACATTCACTAGCATTCGCTGATTGCTCTTGTCACGATATGCTTAATTCATCAGCAGGCTTATCTTCACAGTTATATGAACAGAGGTTTCTTAGACTTAGTTTTAGTTGTATTTAATTTAATCTATAAGATACATCTAATAAACGTGGGAGGAAAATGGGTCACCTCTAACCTTTAAAAAACAGTTGAGAAATATAACTTATCCATGTTGATATACATCCAATTGTAGTCTAGTTCTTGTTTGGTAATTTCGCGATGATGACTGTTCCATTCTTATGCTTCCATAGCCCTATATTTCAATGTTTCAGCTTCGGGTTTCCAGGGGACTATTCACATACTTGAGCATTGTGTTCAGAAATGCAGTAGTTTGCATGACAATGGGAAATAAACTCACCTCGATTTTTGCATGATGAGAAGGCATTTTTAAAGTTATAGACTTATAGCTGTAGTTCCTGATTTGCAAATGGTTTTTCTTATCCCCCCCCCCCCCTTCTCCAAGCGAGAAATAGTTATTTTTGAGCGAGAAACAGTAAACACCTTAGAGGAGATAATATCCTCTTTTTGAATATCGTTGCTAGGTCAACATGTAGTTTCCTCGAAAAACTTTGAATTAGCCATCCTCATTCCTAATTCCATTTCTCTCACATGTCCTGTAATTATTTTTGGTATTTATTTCGTACTGCTTTTCCTTCAAAGGAGAATGCCTGTGCATGCTTGGTGAGCTTTCTGCAGGAATATAAACATTCTTACAGAAAGCCAGTATAAACTTTTCTACAGTTGCACTCTTCTGCTTCTTCATTAATAATAAAATACTTTGAAGAGTAACTAAAGAGTGGATTTTGTATGAGGGCTTTTCCGAGGAAGAGTGTTTTATTGCTTTTTCTGTTCGGTATAAGTGCGTGATATCTATTCATTGCTAAAATACCCTATGGTTTTTGATAGATCGAAGAATATTGTTACACTTTGAAGCTGTTGATTCTGCCTTCCATGTATGGGTAAATGGTGCTCCTGTTGGGTACAGGTATGTTGGTCTACCCACCACGAGTATCCTTTCTAGCTGTTGAGTGCGTTAGTCTTTTCATTGTTGTTTTGAGTTTGTCAATAGGGATGACATTGTCCATGTGGACCTGTTGCTCATTATTGAAGTGAAAATTTCATTTTTAACTTTTAAGTACTGAGACATGGTGTGATGCTAGCTTGTGATAGGACATGAATGATATTTTATACAAAAATAAATATCAAAATCAGCAGCACTCTGTGCTATCCTGCTGCTGTGTGGCCTTAAGGAGGTCAACTAGTATGGAACCTTATCATAACTGGTGAGGACTGTGATTAGAGATATTCCTCAATGATAACTTTTTTTGAAACTTAGAGGAATGCTGCATAGTACTAGCACTATTGGTCTAGAAATCAAACAGTAGTAATGGAGTAGTTCTCGTGATGAAGAAATTTAAAACAAAGAAACAGATAAAGCACTAACAAGGACAGTATCTAAACAACAGTTTCTAAATTTTTTGATAGGCAACTAATAGAGAAAGAAACAGTTTTATTAAAAAAGAGAGGAGGGAGGGAGGCAAAATCTATAAAGGCAAGTTTTCTTGGACCTTAATTTCGTAGTTATTATCATATATATTAACTTGTAACCCTGTCCCAATATAAAAAGGTACACAATAGGACCTAGGGAAAACATAGTGCATAATAGAATATTAGTCAAATGGTTTCTACATGCAATAAAACATATGGCGATGTCTGTTATAAAAAAAAAAAAAAAAGGAGAACCTTTGACCATCAATTTAGTACCAAAAAAATTCGTTAGAAGTTTTGAAATTTATATCATTAGATTCGTATGTAAAAATACTTCCATAAGTTATTTTAATTTTTAACCATATATACTGGGAGATATTTAATGGTCAATGTTTGCCTCATATGTGAGAACGACAAGTAAATAATACAGAGGGAGTGACATGCATTCAACAAGCATTAAGAGAGCTTACTTAAAGTCAAGTTTGTAAAAATTGGAGCTTAAGGTGGATTGAGTTTAATGAGCTTCCATCAGAACAAAGCGAATTTCTGCTGGGGTCAGCTTATCTAGGCAATTAAGCAGTGGTCTAAGATACTAGAACCATCAAAGGGTCATGTTTTGACTAAGACCTATAATAAAGGTCTATGTGTGGCTATCGTGAATAGCTTCCACAAGAACTACCAATTTGCCAGCCCACCAATGCATCCTGGATTGTCAGGGGTTCCTTGCTAGTCCCTTCCTTTGTCTTTGTGTGTGTTGTGAAGAAGTTAGGTGGAGCCTTTTCCTATTTTTTAAAATATAGCCTACATTTTTTCTGTCTATCAGTGTTTCCCTTTAGATCATCATTTTGTTGACAATGTTATCTATAACATCAATGCTCTTTGTGTTGATTATCCCTAAATAAGCCTATATCATACTTCCCTTAATTTGTTCTGGCTGAATAACATGTTGTTACTAGGCCAAGATCCTTTCTATTGGATAGTTGAATAATGTGTTTCTACCTACAGCTGATTAGCAAATCATTGTGTTTTTGTAAAATCAGTCAGGACAGCCGACTACCTGCAGAGTTTGAAATTACCCAATACTGCCATCCATGTGGTTCAGAAAAGAAGAATGTCTTAGCTGTTCAAGTCTTCAGATGGAGTGATGGCTCTTACCTTGAAGATCAAGATCATTGGTGGTTATCCGGTATCCATCGTGATGTGCTACTTCTGGCCAAACCTCAGGTTGATAAGATCAATACCGTAGACGACTTTGATTTGAATGTTTGTTTTGCGCTTTTAACATGTTTTGAAATCTGAATATCTCAAACATATACTAGCTGCATTTCTTCACTTTCTAGTTCTATTCTATTATGAAATCTCTTTCGGCTGACGCCCTAATGTAAGTTGACCATCATGTTCTCTTAGTAGCTTGCTGTAAACCTATATGTGATGCTCCTTAACGATATTATTGCAGTGACATAGGGCGATTTCGATGCATGTATGGGTAGACACTGACTATCTGCTGCATAGCAAGTGTGGAGGCACAAAATAAATTCATCTTACCTCCCATTGTGTTGTAATTTTGATGACAGTGACAAACTAATATCTAACAGAATTGTATAGCTTGTCCAGTGGTGCATTGACAAGATTTTCCTTTCAGTTTGTCAAAATGTGCAAACTAGTCGTTCAGTAACTCCTATTTTTCCAAGCCCTATCACACCCTACAGCTACTGTTCATAGTGTTTCTCCATTGAAGTTACAAGTGCTAATGTTGATGCTGTTTCTGCCTAACATTCTGAAGATGCAGCCTCTTCTGCTTGACTTATGCCCCCTGCTCCCTGATAGCATTCATGAATTGCATGCAGGCTTTTATTGCAGATTATTCATTCACATCGAAGTTGGATCAGAGTTTTTCTCATGCGGACTTAGAAGTAAGTTTCCTCTTTACATATTCTATGTGACCAACTTGTATTTCAATTATATGACTGGAAGTAATTTATCTGATTTCTCTTCTTTCAATGGCAGTGATGCACTTTTATGTGGTTTGACTCTTGGAATACTATGTGAAATGAGATCCTTTGAAACATGAAATAATGATCTGTTGCTTGGTATTAACAAAAAATTTTTGTTTCCTTTAGTCCTATGATATTTAGGGTTTGTTTCTTTACTGAGCTGTTTGCCCTGGTAGCTGATTGTATAAAGTTTTTCGACAACTGATTACATCAGTTGTTTATTGTGAAGTGTTTTGGGTAAGTGAGTTGATAACTATTGGCCGTTAGCTCATTAAATTGATAGATTGACAGATATGAACATTGGGTTCATATAATTATTGGTTACAATTAGCTAACATTATAGCTGGAGAAACCCAACTCTTTTCTAGAACATTTGCTAGACCTAAATCTCAATTTTTAAAAAGCTATGACTAAATGCCTTATAGAGAGGTTTGAGATGCTCAACTTACTTTGTAAGGGCTTTACTAGAACGTCTGAAACCTATCTAAAATTTTCTTAATAATGAACTAAAAATAAAAAAGAAATACAGTTACCCAGTAGGGCTGTAGGGCCTTAGTTGGTTTGCTGTCTATAATAATTCTTAATCTAGTATAATTGGTTTGTTGTATATTGTTAGCATATGATCCTCCACATGTTCTCCCTCTTTTTTTTTTCTTTTTTTCTTTTTCCTTTTTTAAGAAAGTTAGAAACACATTCTATGTTAATGAACGTGTACCTACAATCAAAGAGACGCAGTGGCTGCTTGTTGATTATTCCTTTAGAAGTGTTTGTAATCTGTTCTCTCTCTGGAACTCAAACGTTTCTCTTTCTTCATAATTCTGCGATGTTTTAGTATATCTCTAATTACAGCAGTCTAAGAGTTTGTCCAATGCAATTCGACTATCTTTTAAGGTTTTTCTTAAAGGCAGCACTGTCCATCGATTCTCATGCTATAATGTCAGTAACAATATTGATTAATGAGCTTTATTTTCGTCAATATCTCTGCAGTTACATACCTTAATATGGCTATTAACATTAGGAAATCATCCTAGAGTATGACAGACTCAGCATATTGTTTTTGTCATTTTAGGTTGAGGTGAAGATTGACATTCCGCCAGGAATGCCGAGAGACCAAGTCCTTGCTAAGTTTAATCTACAAGCAGGGTTATATGACAATGGGAAGTGGCATGATCATGATGGACCAGATCTCCTTGCATCCGTGGTGGAGCAAATGGAACTTGTTCCACCTGCAACTTTTAGATTTGATGGATACCATTTCAAAGGCAAGATAGAGCAGCCTAGGCTTTGGTCTGCTGAGCGAGTGAGGGTCTTCTATATTCACTAATTTCATCATAATAAAATTGATTTTAAATATGTGCATCTATATATGTATAATTGTTTCATGTTTTTGTTGTTGTTGATGATAAGGTGTGCCGTGTGCAGTAAGGAATCCTTAAAATCGGCGAGTCTATCAGTATTCTTGTCTGTAAATTCTCAGTAAATGTCTACTATATATGGTTTCACATTTACCATTCTCACTAAGGAAAGGATACAACGAGTTTCTGGTGTGAAATGATTATCTGATCTTAAGATCTATGCTGTGCTGTTGCTCTCTGTGTACACTGAGATAGTAACATATATTGAAGGTAACATCTGCCATGAGGTGTTCCCTTTCTGGTAATATTGCAATAAGTTTGAGCACTTAGGTTAACATATTGGAATGAAATACTTGAGAGCTTCTGTATACCCCTTTGAACTTTTGTCATCGTTTTCCGCCATTTGGCTGACATCACTATGAATGCTTAAACATCAGAACCAATGAAGCTCTTGCTTCTATTTGCTGCTTTTTGGTAAAATTTTAGCGGTATTTGTGAGTCAGGGAGGTTTCTTGTGCAATTTTCTGTTAGCTTTGTTGTTTGGAAAAGTATTGCTGGTAATAAATTTCTTATTTGTCCTTTTTGTGCCTTTCGCATGATTGCAGCCGAATCTGTACACACTGGTCGTGGTTTTGAAAGATGCATCTGGAAATGTTGTTGATTGCGAATCATGCCAGGTTGGTTTTCGACAAATAACAACTGCTTACAAACAGTTGCTTGTTAACGGACAACCTGTTATAATTAGAGGGGTAAATAGACATGAGCACCACCCACGTCTTGGAAAGACAAATTTGGAATCTTGCATGGTTAAGGTAATTTTGCTGTCTCCTTTGCTCTGATTAGCTATTCTACTTCCAGACTTGAAACTTAGTAGACATGTCTATTGACTTTTTATTTGTATGATCTGTTTCTAGGACTTGGTGGTGATGAAGCAATATAATATAAATGCTGTAAGAAACAGCCACTACCCCAACCATCCTCGATGGTATGAGTTATGTGATCTATTTGGCATGTACATGATAGACGAAGCAAACATTGAGACACATGGTTTTGATCACTCTGGTCCCTTCAAACATCCTTCCATGGAGACTAGTTGGGCTGCTGCAATGCTGGACCGTGTTGTAGGCATGGTTGAGAGGGACAAAAACCATGCATGCATTATTTCTTGGTCCTTGGGCAATGAGGCCGGATATGGACCAAACCATTCTGCTTTGGCTGGTAGGAATTTGGTAACAATATCTTTTTTAAGATTTCCCATTCGGCTCTAGTGTGCATCATTCTCTGAAGATGATCATATTCTTCCTACGCTGCACTGTGTTTGTCCTTATGAAACAAAATTTATATATTAACGGAAACACATGCAAATTGCAAGTCGCAACTTGTTAGGAAAACTTCAGAAGTTCATCAAATACCCTAGTAGTTGGTATGCTTTTAACCCCATGGTCTAAAGTGTCATTTTACCTTTACTAAACCACTATGTATCTAATTTGGAGAGACATTTTGGGTCAGCAAAATAGAAATGTGGACAAATACAGTGGACGGAGGGACTTAAGGTACTTATGCTGTGTCAGTACTATAACTTAGGGAAATAAATACCCTGGAAACAGGTTTGCTTGGCTTGATTAAAAATATAGGCATCAACTTAAAATTTTAGTGAGTTTGATGCTAAAAGTGTAAAGCACCACTTCCAGCAAAAAAATTTGATTCATTGTCTTTCTTATGTTGGACGTACAAAATTGAAAATGAATTCTTAGAAAGACAAAAAGGATTTCAGATGAGAATTTCCTGAATCATCCAAAAGCTGGAAAAACATTGTGTGAGTTTAGAGAGAAAATAACAAAAAGTTTGAGTAAAGAGACAGAGAGAACACCTAAACTTGAGAGTCAGGTTTCACATATTAGCATGACTAGTTTTTGGAATCAGAATCTGCATTACATCGACTTGGTCCTTGTTGAGTTGTTGACTTCCAGATACCAGAGATGTGTTTCTTGCAATTAAGACATACTGAATATTTTATTGATCAATGTAAAAGCTTATGGCCGGTTACAGGGTGCATCATATATAGAATGCATTGTATTCAAGTATCAAGCTCCTCTACTGTGAGTCTAAAGTGGATTATTTCATTTGCTATTATAAAACGCATACTTTGGAGTAGAACAAAACTGAGAAGTTTGAAAATGCCCAAATTGAGACATGCTGTATATAGATATCCAATGTTTTAGTCTGTATACAATCAGTGACCTAGATTTTAATAGTTCTCTAATAACTAGTGGATCTCATGTCCCCATGAGTGGCAAATGAAAGTATATTATGTCCTTTGTCCTGCTAGTCTGATGTCAAGAAAATGTATGACTTTCAGGTTGGATTAGAGGAAGAGATCCTTCTAGGGTGGTACATTATGAAGGAGGTGGATCCAGAACTTCATCAACTGATATTGTTTGTCCCATGTACATGCGTGTTTGGGACATTGTGAAGATTGCCAATGATCCAAATGAAGCAAGGCCTCTCATATTATGCGAGTATGATGAACGTCCCTTCTGGTTTTTTCTTATATGCTAAAGCCTAAAAGATGTATGCATATAGTAGGCAAAATTATTTTGCATAAGAAATATAATCTTGTAGCATTGAAAAAAAAATAAAAAAATAGAAGCATGAGGATAGTAGGAACTGGCAGAAATGTCTTGGAAATATAGCAGGCAACTTGTTGTATATCTCGAAAGTCCTTTCTAAGAACACACCTGTTTCATAGTTGATACCTAATCTTCACCTCTTCACTTCTTGGTTATGATGGCCTCTTTCTAGAGCAGACCTAATGCCTGAGAGCGAGTTGTTTGCCACGTTTATTGACTCTGATGGTCGTATTAAGATTGAGACATAAAAAAATTATTCCCTATTAACAGGGTAATTTTGTTTGGCTTCTAGTTTTAGAGAAAAGCTTCAATAGGCCGATACATAACTAGTTTCAGTTAATGGCAGGGACCTAGAAGAAGAACAGCAGTACTATGCTTTGTTTCATTTTTCTTTCTAATGATGCATGCATGGTGTTCTTGTACTAAAGCTCTTATTTAACTCGCAGGTATTCGCATGCAATGGGAAACAGCAACGGGAATATAGATGAGTACTGGGAAGCTATTGATAAAACATTTGGACTTCAGGGAGGCTTCATATGGGATTGGGTTGATCAGGTTGAATAAATGTTATAGGAACTTGATATTTTTTCTGTTGTGACAAAGGACTTTGACAAGCATCGGAAACATCAACATTTATGTCCAGTCTTGATGCATTCGTAATTTCCATGCATGACACACAAACTAGATGCAAAAAACTTTTTTCTTCTTTAGATTTCCTGGGGCAGAAGTACAAATGTTTTCTACCTGCGCAGTAAGTGAAAAATATAGAGATAACCTTCAATGCTCATGGTTCTAAGAAAACTATCTCCTCTGATAATTGAAGTTGGTTCCTTAGCTAAATATCCCTTTTGTTTTTCTGAGCCTCTTTGATTGTTTAAAATTTAAACCCATCTATATACTCCTCGAGTCTCTGTTTCACTTATGCACTCATGTTCTCTTATCACGTGCTTAAGGCTTTAAATTTTTGCACTTTGCTTACAGAGCCTACTCAAGGAAGGTAAGAATGGTAAAAAGCACTGGGCCTATGGAGGGGATTTTGGCGACATCCCTAATGATCTGAACTTCTGCCTTAATGGACTTATATGGCCTAATAGGACTCCTCATCCTGCACTGCATGGTAACCTGAACCAGCTCTCCAAGTTATTTTGACAGTCTTAGCCTTTCAGTTTCCTTCTTATCCACCACACACACAGAGAACCACTCCTTTGGTTCCTCATCTCAATCGTCAATTTTATATCTGAACTTGCTTTGGCACTGTTTTCAGAAGTGAAGTATCTTTATCAGCCAATCAAATTTTCACTCAAGGAAGGAATGCTTGAGGTATGGTAGTTCACTGAACTATGCTTGAAGTTTACTTGATCCTGGTATCATGTGGTCGAATTTCCATTTTGCAGATAACAAATACTCATTTTTTTCAAAGTACACAAGGATTGGAATTCCATTGGGCTATTCATGGGGATGGCTGTGATTTGGGATCTGGAGTGTTGTCTCTGCCACAAATTGAGGCACAGCGTAGCTATTCATTGGACTTGACATCTAGTCCATTGTCTTCGACTTGGACTTCATCTGTGGCTGAGGAAAATTTCTTGACAATAAGTGTGAAGCTTCTGCACTCCACACGTTGGGTGGAAGCTGGGCATGTCATCTCGTCAGCACAATTGCAATTGTCTCCAAAGCGAGAGCGTGTTCCTCATGTAAATAATGTTCTCTACCTCCTTGACAATGCATGTGTTTGTATCAAGTGACGAGTTAGTTATCAATTCTGACTGATTGCAACTATAATCGTTCTGTAGGTCATCAAATCTAAGAACGCCGTCCTCCACACTGACAGTCATGGAGACTTGACAAAGATTATCCAACAGGGTGTCGGTGAGATTGTTATAAATGCTCGCACTGGCATAATTGAGAGCTGGAAGGTAGTGCTACTCACTATAGCTGACATTTTATATCTAAAAATTATCCTCGTCTGACATGGTCACATCTTTAAATGCTTGCAATTTTGTGAATAAGCTGTGAGAATGTTCAAAGGAACTATAGAGAAGCTAAAAATGGGATGTGTATTAATTAAGTGTTTAGACCTCCCAAAAGTGCTCTTCTTAATTATTCTTTTTGGTGCCGCAAAGGTACTTTTTCAGTATCTATGTCATTGAAGCGCACCTGCAATTACTTATTTCACGCAAACTTAACTCTCTTCTCCCCCCCCCCCCCCCTATTCATGTCATTCTTTTATCATCTTTTTGTCCTTTTAATCTATTCTCCTAAGATGAAACATTTGCTCAGTTGTTTGGGTAAGTTTTTTCTAATTCTCTTGAGTTGCAGGTGCAAGGAAATCCTGTGATGAAGAAAGGAATAGTTCCTTGCTTTTGGAGAGCTCCTACAGACAATGACAAAGGGGGTGGTGCTGACAGTTACTTATCCAAGTGGAAAGCTGCTCTTCTTGATGACATAGTTTTCATCACTAAGAGCTGTTGCATGCAGGATAAAACTGATTTTATAGAAATAGCTGTAGTCTTTATCGGAATACCAAGAGCTGAAAGTAACTCTGAGCCGAAAGAATCAGATGTGCTTTTTACGGTCAACATGAATTACATGATTTATGGTTCTGGAGACATCATTATTGAGAGCAGTGTTAAACCTCGTTCTGATCTTCCACCTTTGCCTCGGATTGGTCTTGAATTCCATTTAGACAAAGCAGTAGATCAAGGTAAATGGTTTGGCAAGGGACCATTTGAGTGTTATCCTGATAGGAAAGCATCTGCTCAGGTAGGAATTCATGAAAAAACCGTTCGTGAAATGCATGTTCCTTACATTGTTCCTAGTGAATGCGGTGGGAGGGCAGATGTTAGGTGGTTGACATTGCAAAACAAGGATGGCATTGGAATTTACGCATCCACATATGGTAGTTCCCCACCGATGCAAATGAGTGCAAGCTACTACACGACAACAGAGCTAGACCGGGCTACTCATAACGAGGATCTTGTTGAAGGAGATGACATTGAGGTCATATTGTTTCTTTCCTTTCTCCCTTTACTATTACCCTATACTGCTTTTTACCCATTACAATTTCGCTCACATTCACCAGACTTTTTTGTGCTAATATTTCTGACAACATATTCATAATTACGAGGTCTGTGAGTGACCCTGCTAATTGCATGGACTCTCCAGTTATCATCAATATAATTTGTTAAGTTGATACAAGATTACATGTATGGTCCATTTATAAGAATGCTATTTTAAATCGTTTACTGTGTTTGTTTCTGAGAGGAGAGGATGCAGAGTTGCAGACTAGTAGACGCCATGGACATAAAAATTGTTAATTGCCTGATTTGCTATGAAAATAAATTCATATATTGATTGATTTTTGTTCTTTCTGATAATTCCAGGTTCATCTTGATCATAAACATATGGGTTTAGGAGGAGATGATAGCTGGTCTCCTTGTGTCCACGACAAGTATCTCATCCCTCCGGTACCGTATGCATTTACTATGAGGTTATCTCCAGTCACTGCAACAACTTCAGGACCTCTTATCTACCAAGCCCAGCAACAAATGTAGCGGAGCAGGTCTTTCGCTTCAACTTAACAATGTCTGAGAAGGGCATGTCCAGCACTCAATCATGATCATTGCATTGAGTTTGGATGGAAAAGCAGATATTTTGTTCTTTCAAATGTGTCCTTGATGTCTGTCTAAGCTGGAGCAGAGGAGAAGAGATTGGTTGGGACATTGAAAAAGGCTTAAATGTAATGCGGAAAAGTCACAATTATGTCCTCTAATGAATAAGTCGAGAATCGAGAGCATATATTGTAGAAGCCGCTTGTGGGATACTATGACAAGTCTCTAGAGTTTATTTATCATAGAGTTGTAACTTTATTAATACCTCCTTCCTAGGTAATTTTGACACATGCACATCTTTATGCAATTATTCAAGGTAAACTCTAACAACTCTATGATAAATAAACTCGAGAAGATTCTCTCTATAGCTAATTAAGGCACAAGGGTATACATCCCCTTATTGGGCGCGAATAATGTGTTGATGAAAAATGGTGGTTGTTGCAGTATAAATGACATTCTTAGGTTAGGTTACTTAGCCTACATTGTGTGTAACATTTACATGCATAGATTTTTCGTCCTTTGTGTAACTCATTTGATTTTAATAAAGTAACTCAAATATGTGACTATTGTATGTGACCCTATGATTTGAATAATATCTAGTAGTTAATAAGACAACCGATTAAGTCGTATTGATGACAAATTTTTTATATCCCCTAGTAGAAGTCTTTCTTCGGAATAGGCAATAAGCTCTAGATTGG
>CAAKMY010043069.1:0-11617 GCA_901111285.1 Corrigiola litoralis
AGAGAGAAACGCGTGGGGAAGGGGAGGAAAGAGAGAAACGCGGTGGGGAAGGGTAGTTCCGGCACGGGGGAGGGGGGTGGCTGTGCGGGGGAAGGGGGTTCTGGCGCGAGGGGAGGGGGGTTGCGCGGGGGTGGTCTGAGTTGATGGGATGGAGGGTGGAGGGAGGTGGTGCGGATAAGAAAGGTGGGTTATGGAGAGTGAGTAATAGAGGTGGGTGGGGTTTTGGTCTCACCATAAGGTTTTGGTGAGACCGTCTCACCCAAGTTCCACTCTACTTATATTAGGTAACATTAAAAAAGTGTTACTTTAAAGTGTTACATGTACATCAACAGCTCGTTTGGTATGAGGGAGTTGGGGTTGGGAATGGGAGTTCAACTCCCAATTGATGAAATTCCCTTGTTTGTTATAGTGGGATTGGGACTTGGGAGTTGAGGAGGGATTGAGATTAGGAATTGAGAGCCTCAACTCCCAGTGATTTATTACTAGGGGGGTGATGGTAATTGGGTTGGGAATTGAGACTTCACTTCAATTTACTTAAATACCCTTAATTAAAAGATCATCTACAAATCTCATACATTGACTTTTCATTTAAAAAGGGTATAAAAGTAACTTAATTTTCTATCCCTTATAACTTCCCCACCAATTCCCAAGTCATACCAAACAAGGTAATGGGATGTAAATGATGAATTCCCACCATGTAACTCCCACTTAAATTCCCACATCAACTCTTATTCCCAATCCCACTATTATACCAAATGAGCTGTAAGTGTTATCACTAGTGTTACTTATATATAATGTGTTACTTTTACGTGTTACATGATGGTAAAGTGTTACATGATTGTTACCTAATGATTTATAAAAATATAAAAGTTGAAAGTGTTAACAAACAAGTGTTACATTAGGTAGGACTGTTCACCGGTCCAGAACCGGACCGGACCGACCCGGACCGGAACCCGATAAACCCAAATCATCAAACCCGGAGACCGGACCAGTTAGTTGCTGACCCGGACCGGACCGGACCGGTCAGATCCGGTCCGAAACCGGACCGGACCGGTGGGGACCGCACATTTTCTTTTCTTTTTATTTAGGGAAATTCTCTAAAATGCCCCTGAGATTTGGCCAAAAAATCAGAATGCCTCTCTGTTTTTTTCTAAAAAGCCAAAATGCCCCCAAGGTCGATTTTTCAACCTAAAACACCCTTAATGAAAACGGACGTTTGTTTTTCTTCATATTCCGTTAGATTGTGGTTTATAATGTTATTTTATTAACTAAATAAAGAATTATAAAAAAAAAGGATTACTAGTCTTCTTCTTTTTTTCCATTTTCTTTTCTCCCCTCACCTTCCCTCATCCCCCACCCCTAACCTTACCAATCCACCTTCACCCCACCCCACCGCAAGTCCCACTGCCACCACGCCCACCCCCAGCCCCACCCACCGCGGCCCCCACAACCCGACCTAACCACGCGACCCACCCAGACCGCGACCCAGACCACCCCGCAAACCACCTCCAGCCCCACTCCGTCACCCTTGCAACCGACTCCTCCACTCCCTCCCAGCCCCACCTGCGACCCTACTCCGGTACTCCCTTCGACTCACCCCCCCTTCCCCTGCGCGCAACCCAGCCCCCCCGGCCCATAACCTAGCCCCTTCGCCCACAATTGAAGGGGTTACGGGTGAGGCTTCGTTGGGTCGTGGAGGGTGGTATCGCGATGGGTCATAGGTCGTCGTGGGTGGGGCGGCGCTGGGTCAGTAGAGGCTGATGGTGGGTCATAGGGCTGCGATGGGCCATGGCTTGTAGGGGGTGGGGCTGCAATGGGTTAGTGAGGGGGGGAGCTGATGGTGGGTCAGTGAGTGGGGGGAACTAATGGTGGGTCGTGGGTGTGGAGCTGGGGGGAGGGCAGGGCTGTTGGTGAGTCATGGGGGGCTGGGAGGGAAAAAAGGAGAGGAATAGAAATAAAGAAAAAGGAAAAAAGGTTAATCTTCACTTAAGTTGTTGAATTTGTTAATAATTAGCCTTTAAGCAATTAAACTAACGGAACTCGAAAATAAACTAACGTCCGTCGTCATTAAGGGTATTTTAGGTCGAAAAATCGACCTCGGGGGCATTTTGGCTTTTTTGAAAAAACAAAGGGACATTCTGACTTTTTGACCGAACTTCAGGGGCATTCTAGAGAATTTCCCTTTTATTTATTGATGAAACTGCTTATGAGAGTCTGAAATACGAGGAATTTAACCAACTCAATTGCCCCACACAACTCAAACACTTAATTCAACATCTAACAGCAACGAACATCCAACAACAGTTACACCACTACCACACCACTTATATTTCATCACAAAAGTAGAGTAAAAAAAAAATCTAGATCTTTACTCACTAAAACAAAGGATTCATACCCAGAAGTTAATAATGATAATAATTATATTTGGGAAGTACCCAGTTCTTACTTCTTACAAGATGCTCCTAAAACAAAACTTGGCAGTTGATTGAGTTGAAGAGATCAAGAGCGAGAGCTAAAAAAGGTGAGACTGAGTTCAGTGGTGGGCATGGAGTCGAACGTTGTCTTGTTGAGAGAAGGAGACGGATCACCGGCGTCGACGAAGGAAGCGGGCGACTTCATGTCGGCGTCGAGATGCGAGACTGAGCTGGGCAACTCGTCGATGAGGGGGGTGACTTAGATGACGGTGAAGTTCGGTGAGCGTGGTTGTGTAAGGGTGGGGGTTTGTGGCTCAGGTGGCGGTTTTAGTGTGGGAGATGAGATTTTCATCACATCTCTTAACTATTCTAGTCTTCTCTCTCTAGCGGCTGCTTGCTAGTTGGTTACTAGTTTAGGATTTGTGAGGAAAGTGAACTGATTGACAGAGTTGGAAACTGATTTTTACACTCCCCATTTTTATTTTCACACTCCCACTCACCCCTTTCATGTGAGAGTACAGATTCCTGTGCAGGAATCTACTCCTCTCACATGAGGAGTGTAAAAAATCAAATTTCGGGAACCGGAGACCGGACCTGATTGACTCCGTCCGGTCCGGGTCAGTTCCGGTCCGGGTTTTTTTCCGGTCTGGCCCGGATTTTGAACAGCCCTAACATTAGGCCATTTATGTTGTAGTGGGTGTTGAATTTGTCTATGTGCACGCATAAGCACATGAATAGAAAGTTAAGAAAATCGAACACAAGTTCAAGCACTCGATTTCAAAACGTGAGATATTCGCCCATAAGTGTAAATGCTCAATCTCGTAAATTGAAACGTCATTGCACAAAAATAAGTGCACGATCTGTAGACTTTGAAATATCCTTGCACAAGTATAAGTGTTCAACTTCATGATACGAAAATATCCCCGCACAAGTACAAGTGCTACTTTTTGCCGTTGGGAAAAATTAGGTGATCCACTTTGTACATTGTTCAAGCATAAGAACACGTACATGTCAGGGATATTTTTTGGTTATCTGAAACCGTGATGGAGATCACTTGGGGATCAAATATAACATGACCAAAGGGTCGACCTTGGAGCCTTTTAGAAAATAGGTGAATGACCAAGGTTTTAAAACATGGGGCCTTTTGAAAAATCAGGTGATCCACTTTGTACATTGTTCAAGCATAAGAACACGTACATGTCAGGGATATTTTTTGGTTATCTGAAACCGTGATGGAGATCGCTTGGGGATCAAATATAACATGACCAAAGGGTTGACCTTGGAGCCTTTTAGAAAATAGGTGAATGACCAAGGTTTTAAAACATGGGGCCTTTTGAAAAATAGGTGAAATGACCAAGGTTTTGACACTTGGAGCCTTTTGAAAATAGGATGAAATGACCAAGGTTTTGACACTTGGGGACTTTTGAGAAAATAGTAGTGGATGACCAAAGGGATCTTTGGAGCCTTTTTGAAAATAAGGTGAAATGACCAAGGTTTTAAAAACATAGGGCCTTTTTGAAAATAGATGAATAAGGTTTTGACACTTGGTCATTTTAAAACAAAACACATAAGGATAAATGTGAGTCGGGAAATAGGGGGACGAGAAAGACTCGTGCACAAATAAATATATGATATGATCTCATGATGAGATAAGGGTATGGTGTGAAGTAGATTCATGCTGGGTATAATGAGCTAGACTCTATGGGGAAGGACGAGGTAGACTCGTGCATATAGTGAGGTAAACTCAGTTGAAAAGGGCGAGATGGTCTCACGCAAAAATGCAAAAAAATATAACGAGGTAAGCTCGTGCGCGAAGTAGGAGGAATGAGGGATTCATAGGGGATCCCCAAATGATATCATGGAGGAGGAAGGCCATGGAAGCCCCCACTTTGATCGAAACTTTTAAAGCAAAGTTGAAGGTCAAAGTAGATGGATGAAGGGTAAAGCATTAGAAGCCCCATGTCAAGTGCATGTGTACATGGCAAAGATGTCATAGGTCTTTGAGCTTTGAGCTCTGTGTTGATAATCTTAATTGGAGCTAGGAGCTCGTGTTCATGAGTTGCTAGTGGCGAGCCCCCAAGTTAGATTGACATTCTCCCTAACGACAAGAAAGAAATAAAACAAGAGAGTTTTGTTTTGAAAATGTGCCTTTAGAGGTTGTATTTCTATGATCTTGAGTGATAGACAATGGTGCACAATTTAACCAAATGGGCTAAACGATATAGGGTAAGGTTGTCCGAAGGATGAACCTTGTTTGCGACTTGCGTGTCATGTACTCAACTAATTGTTATGGACTATATTGAGACGAGGACGTTGCCTTTTTTTTAGGCGGTCCTTGTCGCATGTTGGATATGTGGAGTGTTCCACGGTGGTATAGTGTCATGTTCATTTTCGTTTGTTGAGCATGCTAGCCTTGTTGGCATATATGTCGCTTGTAGACATATGTCGACGACGAGTCATGATGTTTATAACTGTATTATAGCATCGGCCTTATGATGCCTAGTTTAGGACGAATCGAATCGTGATCAAAGGTCTCAATGAAAGAGCTACTCATGTCTAAAAATTTTAAGTCTTTTACGAGGGTAAGGAGCCGCGAAAGTGAAATGAGTATGGGCTTTATGACCAAGGCTTTTGGTAGGCGAGCGTGAGGCTCTAACTCGTTATGATAAGAGCATATGAGGCTCTTTGTAGGTTCGACACGAGAAAACTCTCTTGTTTTCTTTATTCCTTGTCATCGATGGCGTTAATGCTAGTGACAACCCCTTGTCTTTTAGAGAATGTCACCGTGAAACTATTCCCCCATGAACTCATCACTAAGAAAAACTCCTTCACCCTCTCCACACCTTCCCTGCTTTTGTCCGTGTTGCTCACTAACACACTAGCTTCTCTTGTCCCCCTCACAACTCACCATCTTTCCCACTCCACCCAACGTTATTACTAACGATATTAAAGGGTAGAACTTCTCAAAAAGTTCACTTTGACAATACATGAAGCAATTAACAAATTAGAATGATTAAAAAGTTGCAATAATAAGGATATTTGCATAAAAAATTAGGTGGCTAAAATTTGGTCAAATAAGATAAAATAGTCAAATAAAGTGATTGAAATGACTTACCAAACACACCCTTAATCTTTTATGATATAGGACTTTGAGAAATTCCTTTTCAACATCCCTAATTAAGATTATTTACAAAAATCAATGAATCAAATTAAATATTGCTAATTTATGTACATGCATCAAGTATAATCAGTTTTTATCTTCATCAATTCATAACCAAATAAGCAATATTCAATATGTACCTTTTGATAGAAAAGTTCATAAAAAAAAAAAAATTGTTTCGGAAAAAAAGGAAGAAATGTCATATCATATATCTTTGCTATACTCTCCAAGCTACACAACTACTCAAAGCTACGAGTCAAACCCTCTCAAAAAGCTACAAGTCAAAATTTACCTTATAGTGTTCTTCAAATCCATTAAGATGTACCCTTGCGACTAGCGACAGAACAACAAATTTTCGAGAAGAGAAGACTAGCTAGTCAGTTTCCTCACTTTGCTGCATACAAATATTTCGAAAGAGATATTAGCCATAGATGAAGGGTTGATTTCCAACCATTCGCCATCCACAACACGCGGATGCATGTTTTTTTTTTTTTTTATCGTGATCATTCCAAGCAAGAGTAGTCATAGGAATCGATTGATGTTTATGACCCTAGTCGAGCCAAAGGAGTCACACCTAGCTAGTAACTAGAAACAGTTTTAGTAAATTTAAGTAAGCGTAGTGGAGTTGGAGAAGCTTCTCTAAAGAAAAAAACCATTAGTGGATTAGTGCGAATATCTATAAGAGAGAAAGGGTGGGTCGAAGAGTAGTTCTTTTGGACTTGGTTTAAAGTAAAGGGAACAATGTCATTGTCCATTAACTTAAGTTTATTACTTCGTTTATTTAAGTTTTCAAAATTCATACTCCATTTCATACATAATAAAAACATATATTTTAGATTTGACCAATTTATCATGAGTTGAAAGAAAACGTAAAAAGGAAAAGTAGACTAGTAACCTCTCCTCGTCTGCTAGGTTTTTCTATAATAATAGCTCCAATCCAGTTAATTCACCACTGTATTTTTTAATTGACACTAGATCATATTTTTTACCATCAATAATTCAATATATATAATTGAAAATTATATAAAAAAATATATAGTTACATAATTTAATAAACTTTTAACAATGGTATTTTTAAATTATTGATGGTCAAAATGTATGACATCAAAGTGTGAAAATAAAAAACAAAAATCGGGAAATTAGGGGGCATCACTTATCAAGTTTATTTTGACCCACCATTAGATGTTAGGTGACACATATTACATCGTGTTCCATGTGACTTTTTCGTACCATAAAGCTCCATCAGCTAGTCTATTACGAGACCGTTTAATTTTAAAGGCTTAACAAAGTGCTCACCGTATTCTCGTGTTAATAAAAATGATTGTTTTAAGTGCAATAGTGACCAATAAAAGTCCAATAATAACCACGTCTAATTTAACTTAAAGTTATATCGTCTAATTTCGAGTGATTATAATAATCTTGATGCTAAAAAGAGTAGTTATATTCTTGTTTAGTGACAACAAAGGTATTTCCTTATTATAAGAAAAGTTTAGAAAATCATTACGTAAAAAGTTCATCTTTTTGTACCTTTTGATTAAAAAAAAGGTCAAAATATATGTTTCTTTCTTGAAAAATAAGAAAGTTTTGAAAAGAATGCTCGTAGAAAAAGACAAGGTACCATCAGATCGATCATTTGAAAATTTGAAAATTTGAAAAAGAATAAAATCTAATTCTATCGTAACTTCACATTTATACTAATTCCCACCAATAAATAAAGAGATGCATTTTATTAGAACCATCCGCGATCGTCAGGTTATACAAAGGACACACACAATGTAACAATGAGCTACATTTGTTAACACTTAACAGTGACATGAACCTACACACCGTAAAGGAGAAAATGAAAGCATGCAAATCTCGTAGTTATAGCATCTCTAGACTATTATGAAAGAGCTTCACATTATTTAATTTGTGATGCTCCCCCCTCTGGCCCTCTCGAGCATACATCAGGCTATCAGCCAAGTAATCTTCTTAGCTATTTTTTCAAATGGCTTGAATATGGTTGCAGTTGTACCACCATAAGAAAATGTTTCGCCATCCTTGCAAAAACTAGCTTGTGTCTTCCTCGGGCAGTCGTAATATTCGAACTCATGGTTGACCAACCTGAGACAGAAGTTTAGTTCGAAAAGATATGATATGTCGTGTTCTCCCTTATGGCACAACATGTAAGGTTCCTTTCCCGGGAACGCATTTCTAAGGCCCTCAGGTTCAGTTGGAAAACCTATGACACGATTAAGAATATTATGAATGAACGTTAGTCCATTGAATTAAAACGAAAACGAAATAATATGCGTCACTTTAAGTGTCACCCTCTTATATGAGCGGTTTGTTAGACCCAATCAATAACATGATTCGATGTAATTAAAAATACATGTAAAAGTATGGCATTTAATTTTGGACGCTACCCAGCCAAGTCGCGTAATCTCATTTTCCAGCATTGTTTTTTTTTTTTTTTTTGTTCATGTACATACCTGCATCCTTGATAGCTTCTTTCACATTGCTTTGCTTTAGCAATTCCAGAGAGTCGGTGAAGTACTCTTTTACGGTATATAGTTCACACTTTTTGCCATGGCCATTCCACTCATGCTTCCAAAAATCCTTGTATTTCTCTAGGTTGTCATATTCTTTGAGGGAGGGCCAATGTAGTGAAAGCTCCGGTTGCAGATGTTCCACCTCGTCGTAGCTGAAAGCCACGGTGGAGTCAGAACACTTACCGCGATAAATAGGCCAAAGACCATGCAGGGTGAAATCATGAGGCACATCGTGAACTTTGTCTTCGCATCCAGATCTTTTTCCCATGCAAAGTCCATGAGGCCAGGTTATTGCTAGTCTGAACTCTAGCTTAGAAGGATCTACGTCTAGTGGAAGGTGAGGAAGAGTTAGTTTTTTAGGTAGAAAAGATTGATGAAATGATGATGGATCATCAAATGAGTAACTACCACCAATAGCAATGGCAGCCGAGACACATACCAAAACAAAGACAAAAGAAACAACTATACGGCTAAGCATCATCGTGGAATAGCTGGTCATATA
The DNA here is from genome assembly GCA_901111285.1 of Corrigiola litoralis. Lineage (NCBI taxonomy): Eukaryota > Viridiplantae > Streptophyta > Magnoliopsida > Caryophyllales > Caryophyllaceae > Corrigiola > Corrigiola litoralis. The sequence goes on from CAAKMY010043069.1 coordinate 8,608, forward strand.
CTTTGATACAATTATATGCTGAGCATCATCGTGAATATATATAGGGTAAAAATGATACGAATAATATGAATTATGGACTTTTAAATGAAGATGGTCCCATCTATGAAAATACATAAAGTATATATATTCCACGAAGCCTTGAGAGAGACCATTTACTTTTATCATATAAAGTAGTTTTGTCCCAATAAAGAGATATGTATCCATGATATGATTTAGACTTGTATGAAGCTTGAGTTAGTTTAGCTTATATAAAGCTCGTCTATCTTTAACATAAACGTAAACGGTCTTTTTTAAAAATTTATAACAAGGGCGTCATTAGTATTATATTATTAAACTTATGTGCTTCTTCGATTGACAAATTCCTTATCAGGTATTGTTTTTGGTAGGACGACAATTTGAGCTGCGTCGGGTTTTGACAGGTAAGTGGAATTAAAGAACATAAGAGGAAAGTTGCATGAGGATGAAGATATAATGGAGTATGAGTATATAAAAGTAATTAAGGAGAAAAACTCTTGCAAATAATTTTCTGAGAGAAAAAAACTGAAAAATAGGTCATAAAAATGTTATAATAAAAAAATTATCACATCGTGAAACTAGCGAAAAAGTTAACAATGTCAGTTTTGGTAGATAAATATATGACGAATATACAATAGAATAAATCATGTTGTTAGCACCATAACCATAAAATAAAGGGAAAGACACAATTTTATTGATTCATAGTCATATGGCATCTTACATTAAACAGTCAGTCTTATAAGAGACCGTCTATTTTTATTATAAAAGTAGATCAAAACATGCTGGCCCAATAAAGATATATATATATATCTTCAACTAATTTGGGCTTACATGGAGCTTAATAAAACTTTCCTAGTAAACAGTTGGTCTACTTTTATAATAAAAGTAGACGGTCTTCAAAATAATTTGTGTACATTAAATACCTAATAGAATGAAATAAATATCTCCTTCTAAGAAAATTGGGAATCTTTTGCATAATAAGATATTTACAGCAATTTTGCATAACTTCTATTCAATAGTGGTTTCTGTAAACATCTTTATATGAGGGGGCAAGACCCAACAAAGTCTTGAACAGGAAGATATTGATAGGACTCGCGAAACTATTGACGAAAAATTGATAATTCATAAAAGATTTGTTGAACAAACTATCATAGGACTCTATAGAGCAAAAACTTCATAAACATATGATCAAAAGTATTGGAACTAAAACACAACCATGAGACTGAAACTCTCCCATATAGGAGATTTTAAATTATTCATGATTAGAATAATTAAAATAGACAACCCCTCGACAGAAGAGAAATGCGAAAGATAATTTGTGGCAGGGTGTCCTCTGTTGATTGTCAAATCTATCCAATATATAAATTTTTGTAGGCTTTATAGTTTAAGGATAGTGTTCATATATACTCTATTTCCTATTGTAAGCTTGTTTAGGCTTAATTAGCTTGGTTCTATCTTTGTTATTTTTATGTGTTAGGTTGGCTGCCTTGACTGATCTTGTATTTGGCCATCCAGCCTTTTTGAAGGTTTAAAGAAGATTTTATATCCTTCAATAAAAAAAGAGAAAAATATGAGATTTTAAAAGCCAAAAAAACTTGGCTTTTTAATTTAAATTTTTTTTGTTTATTGAAAAGCTAGAGTTTAAAAGGGAAAGAATAAGGAAAAGGGGAGAGGCGGCCGAGAAGAGGTTTTATCAACGTATGTTTACTTAGTTATTTAAGATTCATGATGATCCACAAACCAAAGCAAGTGCGCTGCATCTCGTTCTCGTGTGTCTTGTCCAAGTTGAGGATATATTGTTTGAATAAGATCGAGCTCAATTTCAATTGTTTTTGATTAAATCTTGGACCACTAATATGCTAAATGGTAAGGAGTACAATACAATGGATACTTTACATGATGATATTAGTGGTGTCGCTAGGACGCATCGAGTTCGCATTGTTTTTTGCTTTTCTGGGTTCAGCTCCTCGTTTTGTACCTAAAGAAAAATATATACAATGGATGGCAACCAGTTCTCACATGACCGATTATGTTCATCATAATTTTTTGGTTTTTCCATATATCTTCTCTTATCTTTTTTTATACGATATCTTCTCTTATCTAAAGTAATATACATCTTATAATAACTAGTTGAGAATCTAGAACACTTAGATTAATTAATAAGGAGTTGTTCTTTACTAATCAGAAGTTTCAGGTGCGATACCATGAAAAGTAACAGTGTTAAAACTCATAAGAAGAGCTTTGCCACCCTATTGGTCCTACTCCGCTCGAATCCAAACTAAATCAAATGGTTAAAACCAAAAATAATAACTAGTTTGGGCTTTGTATCAATATGACATGTTGTAAAGTATTTATCTTAGAGATACACAAATAATATGAATGTCACTTTGAATATTATATAGACCATTAGTCAACTTGCTCAAGTTGTAAGGAGCATTAATTATTTAGTAAGTGTACGTTAGAATATATGCCGTTAAAAGTGGCTTTGTTGATGAGCATCTTGCTTGCTAAGCCTACTTGTGGCTTGTAAGTTTGGGTGTTTTCTACGAAAGGTCTATCGATCCCTCATAATATTAAAGAAGGTAAAATTGATCTAACTCTGTCGATTACAAGCGCTAATCAGAAGCCTTTTGTATGATCATATAAAGTACCATAATTCAACGAACATAACACCTTATAGAAAATAAATAAACTCCTACAAGGAGAGACAAATAATCCCACATTGAAAATAGATAAACTCTCACATATAGAAGAAACTACATTGTTGATATCTACAATGGCTGAAATGAACATAATAATGAAATCCAGGCAAGGAATAGTCAAAAATTGGTAATTCCTGACCTAGAGTTAGGGTTTACAGAGGGAGGAGAAAGGAAGAAAGGGAGAGGTTACAAAACTTACAATTAGTTTGATGCATTGTTTGATACTCCCTCCATTCCAACCAATTCTTTACATTTGACTTTTCACACTTGCCAATGCCATACTTTGACCGTGA
>CAAKMY010043070.1:0-11565 GCA_901111285.1 Corrigiola litoralis
ATCGGGTGGTCCGATCGGGAGTATTGTAGGCCGCCGTTGCCGAACATCGCCGGTAGGTGGCGCCGGCAGGTTTGGGGCGGCTGAAAGGTGGGGGTCGGTTGGGGTTGCTTTCAAGTTAAGGGGTAATGTTAAATTAACCTTAATGTAATTTTTTGTTAAGGTGTTTTAAGTATTTATTAAAGAAACTAAAATGACTTATTTTTAATTACTGAAAATTTTGTAAATTGAATTTTAAAGAGTTTTTTAACTTATATTTAATTAAAGGTATTATTCATCGATCTAACGGTTAATATTTGATCTCTAATATCAATGGTTAGTATTTGATTTCTTATTATATACGTCGACGTATATCATCGCGTATTATAGTCGCTTTCTTTCCTTCTACATATAACCATTTTGCTTAGCACGTGCTTCTTACATGAGAAGAAAAAAGTTGTGATTAGTGGTCTAATGTTGCTGACCGTATTGTACCATGTACAAAGAATGTCATCACATACTTCAACTTTTGCAAGGTTATCCGTGGTTTTAACTTTTAATCTTACCAAGAATAGCAAGTCAAGTTATAAAAATGTTTTGCAAGATAGGAAATCCAGAAAAATCCGACCCTATCTATAGCTAAGATCCAGGATAGAGCCAGGATTCCTTCATGGACATGAAAAACGGTAGCCACTCTAGTACACATATTCAAGAGACGACTGTTACGTACAGTTCAACTCTTCTAGCTAGCACATCGCCAAAGATTTCTAACGACCATTACAACCACATTAATTCTAGTGTTATTCACATGATGCATATTTTAAGCCCTCCAAATCTTCAATCATAGTCAACCTCGCTCGCTGCTAGACACTCAACATGGAAACAACAACAGCAACATCAATTTGAAGCTTGTTGGATGCTTCGAGTCCAAGACCTGGACATTCTCTTTGTTACCATTCTAATTAAGCTTCGTAAGATGCATTTTCTTATGCAGCGTTTTGGCATTTGCTAACCTGATTTTTTCTTGATGAGGAAATTTCATTGAAGCACTTAGACGACCAAGTTCAATTCTATTACAGATCTCAAGCCCCGAAAGCAACACAAGTATCATTACTATTGGTTTGCTGTTGTGTATTTGCTAGATCATTTAAGTTGTATGATATTTAATTTCTGTATATGCTGGCTTAGAGAGCCACTTACCCTACACTATTATCATGGGAATTTATTTTTCTATGGACTTTTAAGTGAGGTGTACATGATCATAAAGGGCGGACGGTGCATGTCTGACCATTCAACACAACCAAAACTTCCAGGAGTATCAGGAAAGAAATATGATGCGGTCCTGGGAGACAGAACATTCGGACTGTAAGCGCTAAGTACAATAATATACGGGGTGAGTGATAATGCTAGTTCACTTGAATGGTCGTATACTCGTACTTGACACTGCTGAGCTGTCTGCGTATTTTACAAGTTTTGGACTCTTTTTCTATCGATTCGCATTTGCTTTGCTACTACTTTCGCCCGATTATACATACGTGTACCTGTCGGTTACCTTAACATAATAAGAGCATTTTCTCTACTATACTGTTTCTGGTGGTATATTAATTATTGTCAAAGCCTCCAATGATTGATGTCCAGTTAAAGTACCAAAAGCAGAGAAAAAAGAGAAGAAATAGCCTTTCTTTTCAATAATTTTGTGCATTTTTCATATGCCTTAATTAGCATGCCGTAATTATATGTAGTTGCGTATACGTGAGAGAAGATCCATTTAATTTGTAAAATGACTAGCTAAGCCTGGTTGGGAAAATTGAGGATAGCAACTACTATTCTGTATAAGGATTTATTGTTTTGGACTAGCTTTAGTAGAGATTAAGAAGGGAGATAGAGTCAGAGTGACACATATAGCTAGGACAAGAGTGATAAGTACAACATGAAGTATAGCTAGATTACTCATTTCTTACCAAAAATAGCTAACACAAAAATCAATTAGAATAACCCAAGATAGAAAGTGTTTGGGACATGGAAAATTCTAGTTGTATCACTGAAATTGTTTCAAATAAAAACGAAAGATATGGAGTCTTTACTCTTTTATGATAAAAGAGGTCAGAAAGTCTTGAGAAAGACCGTCTACTTTTATATTAAAAGTAGACCAAGCCATGTTGGTCCAATAAAGACATATATTTATAACTCAATTTGGGTTTTTATGGAGCTTAAAAGATTTAAACTTGCAATGAATGGTCTATCTTTATAATAAAAGTAGACAGTCTTTTCTAATAATTTGTGAAAAACGGCAAATAAAGTAATTAATTTTTTTTGTTACTTCAAGTCTTTAGTACCTCGGAAAACAAATCAGGTTATTACGACAAACTTTGAAACTTAGCTAACTAATATAGTTAATTGATGTGTAAGTATATGCATCGAATAATTAAGTAACTTGCACGTTATATATAGTGGAGGAAAATTTCCCCTATGGAAACTAGTATTAAAGCAGTACATTATTTGATATAGTACAAATTAAACTACACATATATGTACTAAATCGAAGCAATAATACAAAAGCAAGAACTTCTAAGACGTACGAGGGCTATTACATATTCTTAATTAGTCCACTCTTAAGAAGGAGACCGTCAAGTAAAGATGCATAATGCACAAATAGACAATATTCTAGTCGGAAACCAGCTACCTCTCCGAATCCATGCATGCATGCATGTAGTGTTGCAATGATCGAACAGATTTATATTTATATTTAAATACCCCCAAAGAAGAGAAAAATAGTTGTCCATTTTTTTGGATGCTCATAGTCAAATAAATATCATGTCATTATTTTATATCAGATAATGTCTATGAATTGAATCTTGCCAATCTTCACGCAAAATTACTGGTACTAGTTTGACAAAAATGATTATTGTTATTGGAGATTCTTATGTAATAATACCTCCATATAAGAAACACAAGGGGATTTAATCATTAGCTAGACAGCTTGATTTGAATAATTTACTATACGTATTGAAGACCAGACTAATACATAATTCTTCGAGGATAAACCGACACTAAAATTATGAATAGCCGTAGGGTCCATTAGTGACTTGACTACTCCAATACGGCAATATGTAAGCATGAAGAACTTTAAGCGGACGGGAAGTTTAAACCCGAAAGAAGCTTCAAGGAAAATCCTCATATTAGTCATATTTGAAAAGGGAAGTTCAACTTATTCATACTACTCCAAGTATTAGTATTTTGTGATCGAGAACGTATATGCACCTGCATTTTTTTGAAATAAAAACCATGCAAAATGTGGTGGTGAGAGCTGATCATATACATATACGTAAGTACTCAATTATGACTAGTAAGTAGCAACTACCATTAACTAATCATACAATGAGTCGTGAGTGCAATAAACTAATTAATTGGAAGCAACACCAGTGATACTATTCCTATTAATTGTTTTCATTACAGTACGTGGACCAGAATCACCAGATAGCTACATGTATGAGATAACTGTGTTCTTACTCCTAATTATTTTAGTTATCACGTTTACAGAACTGTTATCATTTACAGAATAATCCACCAATTTTTCTACTAGTAGTACTTATAGTAAAGGAGGGACGAGATATCTTAAAACCCAATCCAGCAGTTCAATGAAATAAAAGCCAGCCATTTTATGCGTAAAACCCACTTGATTATTGCTTCACCTTCCCCTCTATAACTTGAGTTCTAAGTATGATTATTTTTTTCTACGCCAATTTCTTTGAATATAATTCAGTTTTATTTTATCTTTTTTTCATTATCTGTTGCTTGATATATCCTATAGTATAAATCTGCAACACTTCACATGTGTCTTAAGCTAACTATTGTGTAGGAGGCTAGGAGCCATTAGTGTGAGCCATACTCTCCTTAAACTTTCCTACGCCAAGAAAATAAACTATCACATTCTTAAATATTCTTTTCCCTCCTTTCAAATCATTTTACTTTAAGAAAAATTGGACTATGGGACGCCATTCTTGCTGTGCAAAGCAAAAGTTGAGGAAAGGTTTATGGTCTCCAGAGGAAGATGAGAAGCTCTACAATTACATTACTCGGTTCGGTGTCGGTTGCTGGAGTTCTGTGCCTAAGCTTGCTGGTACATCTTCATTGATCACTTGTTTTCATTGGAGTCTTTTTCTCTAAGTTTGCTGTATATATTCTGACAAACTGTACTTTGAACTAATTCTTTAATTAGTGTAGTAATTAGTGTAGCTCAGAATTTACTTTATTGCTTATTGTATGATGTGGGATTATATATAGAATATATATATTAACTGATATGTATACATGTGCAGGTTTACAAAGATGTGGAAAGAGTTGTAGGTTGAGATGGATTAATTACTTGAGACCAGATCTTAAGAGAGGAATGTTCTCTCAAGAGGAGGAGGATCTTGTTATTGGCCTTCACCAAATTCTAGGAAATAGGTACCTTTCTTCATTTTCCTGACCTTTGCAAGAAACTCTTCATATGGGAGCACATAAGTTGGTACATATACACTTTAATCAATGGAGCTAGCTAGACCTCATTGGTTCATGATTTGCAACAATAAGCAGGCAATAGTACGTGTAGTTTTGCTGTGTATATCTAAAGATGTGGGAGTTTAAGTACTACTCATCATAGATGTCAATTGATTACTTTCTGCCTGCCACTTGAGTAATTATTTGTAGTATTATTATGGATTGTACAGGTGGGCGCAGATAGCAGCACAATTGCCAGGAAGAACAGACAATGAGATCAAGAATTTGTGGAACTCATCCCTCAAGAAGAAGCTAATGAAGCAAGGGATTGACCCACAGACACATGAGCCCCTTAGTTCTCAAGTGCAGTCCAATATTAGCAACACCAACGATGATCACAATAAAGCTCAAGCAACAGCTACTAAAGCCACACGAACCATAAAAACTGAGCTACCATTTACTCACAACAACAACACTGCTGACAGCAGCACATCATCAGTGTTCATCTCTTCATCACTGAACTACCAATTCGGGTTCACAGAACCTTCTGCTGGTAGTTGTCAGAACTATCAGAGCTTACTCCTGAGTGAATGCCACCGACAGATGGCTGTCCTAAGGTCATCAACTGACTCACGGCCATACGCACAGTCGGAGCAAGTCTCACTTCTCCCACACTTCGAGGACACTTTGGAAGGCAGAAGCTTAGGAGAGCCAACGGCTGACTGCTTTTCAGAATCTCTGATGTTCAGTGAAGGGAAGGAGTCTTCAAGTAGCAGCTCTAATAATAACATGTTGACTAGACATGCAAGTTTATCTTGGGAAAATAATGCTGATAACAAGATGGAATCAGGTATCTTCCAGTATCCGGTTGACTATGGGTTTATCAAGATGGAAGAAAGCCATGATCAGCCAAGCCCATGGGAGGAAGATGAGTTGAAGTCGCTTTCACTGTCTGAGGATCTTACAGAGGCAGGTTGTGGTAACTTTGATATATTCCTACAACACCTATGAGATAAGGAATATTATGGTATGAATACTACATGGAACTGGCATGCTACTTTGCAATCTCTCATTCTAGTATTCCACCATTCCGAAATATACCATTATGTTGATAGAGCACATATAGTAAGATATATAGAGAACTAGTGATCATGCATGTAGAAGCATGAGGTGAGGAGATTCTTTTTCATTCAAATTTTTTCTGCTCCCATAACTTTCTCTCTTTCTTTCTTTCATTGTCATTTTGGTAGGTTCTGTTTCTTTGTTGATTTTGACCTTTAGGTTTGGAAAAAGAAACATTGTCGAGGTATCTCTATCCGTTGCGATTTCTATCTGCATTTTGTGGAAAAATGGTAGATAGAACAGTGTTGCTGCCTCATGTAGTCATGTTAAGTCTTGAAATGAGGTAAAAGTACATATTTTGTGGTCCATGTCTGTCTCCGAACATTCATCATTCATGATCTTTGTAAGAAGCAAGCCAACTTTCTCTTTTGCCTTTCTTGGATAATTGATACTACTTCGTATATGTAAAGACCGATCGAACCACATCTACTAGATACAAAAAGCTCGCTTAGATTGTTCGGTTCAGATTAGATGACAAATATCATTGTAGAAATTTTTGGTTTTTTAGACTTTTTGAAGATATTATTGATTTTTTATTATAGAATTCATCGGAAATTTTAAAAAAGTTTTTAGCAGCTCTATTGCAAATTCAAGAGGGCATCATCCTAGTTTATTGAGTCATTCTTGTACGAAGTATAATAAGAAGTGCAGAGCACTCATAAGCATAAACATGTTTGCAAGCAATACGATTCTCAGAGAATTCTCTTCGTATCAGAAATTCGTTTCATTCTATTCTTCATGCTCATCATTCTATAAAATTTTCACTTTAAAATAGCATTTTTTTTAAATCATGTTATGCCAAGTCCGTTACTTGCAGATCCCAATGTCACTCATATTTTGTACACTGACAGCCATTTTTAAATCAGTTCACTTGGATATTGCGTATTATACGTCTGCCCAACATCCCAACAAATTTACCAGCTACATTTTATGGTTGTTCTTTCTAATTTCACCTTCAACCCATGTTAATACATTGGCAATTCCCATCTTAATCACGAGTCTGCAAAAGATTTGAAAATTAGCTTGGTGTCAAGGAGCAACTGCTCATCTGAGTGCCGTAGCCCCTTAGAATGAATCGATTCTGGTTATAGTAGTAAAAAAGAGCTGGGTTCTGGTAATCAAGAGGTGCTACTTGATTGTCAATCCTTAATCTGGAGCAAATTGAAGCTAGAGATTTCTGGAATTCTGAATAATATCGATATAACTGAAGTTGTAGATCCTATGCCTGACATGCACTTTGACACCCTCATTGTGCGGCTGCCAGTTGCGATAATTGCTGCATATTGAGTTTTGGTCTTGTAAGGTCTAAGGAAATTTCAGGATATGGTAAAGTAATTGACTGAAAATGTATCATCCCTGTTGCTTAATAGGAATCGGAGTATGAGAGCATCTAGTGATAAATTGGGAGTTGATACATCAACCAAGATATCAATAATGCTAGAAAAAAATGAAAAATTCAAAACGGGGGAATAGCTTCATCAGTAGAAGTAGAACAGACATCCCATCTTTTAGTGATGTCTGACCAAGAAAAAAAGAGCAGAATGTCTAATTTCTTCTCAACTTTCCTTTTCCCTCTTGTAGTGGTTTATTTCCCTGATGGAAAGGGGGGTGGGGTGAAGAAGGTGGAAGCTCAACAGCTGCGTTACGAAGATGTTCATCAAACAAGAGGACAGAGAGACAGAAACATTAACACAGGGCAGTAATCAATCTAGACCTCGGTAGTGGTTTTGAATAATGCATACACAAAAAACCCCTTTTTTCGGGGGGGGGGGGGGGTTGAGGTGGCGAAAGAACAGTTCAATAACAACAACAAAAAAAGACAGCAGAGTATGAATTTTAGAACCAGCAACTGTATGTGTGATCCAGACACAAAAGCATGAAAGTATCAAATTTTGTTTGGGGGAAGGGGGTCAACACTCAACGATTTAACAGTCGTGCAGAGAGATATCAATCAAATAAGAGGGAGCAGAAAGTCTAACTTAGAAAATATAGGGATATTCATCAACTTTAAACTCACAAAAATTATTTAAGATGTACACAAAACGCTCCAAAATCACAAACTTGGAATTAAACAGCTTGTCTTGATAGGTCTCCCTTGTTGCAAAACAAAGCCAACATCAAGTGCCACATCTCTTTGTGGCCATTAGTGAGGGTGTCAAAATCAACCAAGGGGTCACCAAGCCTTTATACAAACGAATATTGCAGAAAGAAACTGAGAAAAGAACTTGTTGAGTATATCCATTACTAGATAGTTAAACTGCTTACTAACATGATGTGAAGGGTATAGCAAGGGAATGTGTGACGTCTGACACAGGAATATAGCAATATATAAGAGATAATTATCAACATGTTCTGGTTAAAAAAAGGGCAATGTCTATCCTTCACCATTCTCTGTTTACAGAGACTTTTATTTGGGAGGGTGGGGATAGAATGGAGTGAAGGGGGTCTAAACTACTCAAAAGCCATGCCAAAAAAAACCAAATTAAACCAGAAATCATAAACATAAGAGCATATGAACATGGACACTAATCAATCCAGGACTCACAAAGGTACAAGATAATGCATCCACCAAAAAGCAGGCAAGCTTCACAAGAGGCGATGGGAGCAACCGTTAAAGACCTGATGTCAGAGTAATACACAAAAGCAGGACAACCACCTTTTCTAAGAGGGGGTAGGGTCTCAACGGCTCAAGCACCTTTTCATAGAGATGTTCGTCAAAGCCAGAAGGCGGGAACAAATACGCAGAGTAGTAAAAATCTAATACATTATAAGATCTTTGAGTAATGCACATACAAGAGCATGCAAGTATCACAAACTTTAGATAGAAGGAGCAAGTCAACCACAGTTCAGATAGATGTCCATCAAACAAGAGGGCTGAAATTCGGTGTTCAGCAATAATACAGGATTTAGGTAGACAAGAAGTTGACTTTTTTTTTTTTTAATTTGAAAATAGACAAGAAATTAACTTAGATGGTACAAAAACCTCCTAAACATGTCATAAGCATGGACAATAGTATAATCCTCTAACTGCAAGTTCCAAAATAACTTGTGACTTCTCCCGAAACAACCATCATAATGAATTTCACAAGGCAAGAGAAGGAAGAAGGAATCAGACATAACATACAGGTACCTCTATGGGCTTGAACAAAATTTCTCATTGATTTTGATAATTTGAAACATACAGAAGACGCGGCAACAACCAACATGGTAAATTAACACTTGAAACAACTGTATTTACATTTGTGGAAAAAATGGCATGTTAGATAAGATTTCCAGCAAGCCTACACTCTCCCACCACAATTCTGCAAATTCACTAAAATCTCTAACAAATATTGAGAAAGCAAATATAATACAAAGCTTTACCATCTTCTTGCTGACAGTTACAATGTACAAGGCCGGTTCCATTGACTGAGGGCGAGTGCCAAGGAACCGATTATTAGTTCATCAAACGATGGCAAAAGAATGGCTATGGGGATGACTGCCATCTTGGTACACCATGAGATGATGTATGGCTTTAGAGATTGTCTCCCTTAAATCAGCATTTTGCGCCAACCCAGATCGAATTGCACCCTCGAGAGTTCTGAGAGCCCTAGCTTCCTCAAGGGCCTTGCTGTTTCCAACATGCATAGATAAATAACACAGCAAAAAAAGTCCATGCATCTTAGCGCGCTCACTAGCACTCAACAACTTCATCAAAAGAGGAACTCCATTGAACTCGATAATGGTCTTGGAATGTGCAACACCATTATGGTTATCAGGGGCAGCAAACTTCGTCAAGGCAAAAACAGCTTCAGTCGCCACATTAACATTCGCATTCCCAAGATGACTAACCAACGAACTAACCACCCCTGTTTCCTTAGCCGGAAATATCCTAGCCAAACACCCAATCGCCTTAATAGCCGGAATCTGAAAATCCACATTAGTCTCCTCCTTGATCACCCTAAGCAATTGGTCCAACACCGCCTTAGCAGGGGCTGAACTCGGCTTCCAAGCCGCTTTCCTAAGGTCGGCATTACTCTCCGCAACCTCAGCAACCACCATCACCGTCATCAAACAATTAAACTGCAACTCCCCTTGCTCTGTCTCAATAATTTTCGACAAGCAAAACAAACCCTTGGCCTCGGCAATCTTCTGACTATTCAACAAACTCCTCTCACACAACCTCCACAACGCCATAGCACACCTCGTCTTAAGCTTAAGCTTAACCTCCGGCGACTCATTCTCCCTATCCTTCTTACTATACCCCAACGAAGAACTCGAATGCATCTTACTATAGCTACTCACACTGCCACCATTACTACTTCCATTACTACTATAACTATAATTATAGTTCCGATTCTTAGCAGTCTGCACAATCGAATGCAAGCTCAAACTAGTCTTACCCCCGCCGCTATGAAACCGCTTATACTCATCCATATCAAGCTCCATCACCAAGCACGAAATCAACGGCTTCAACACATTCTCCCTCCCAAACTGCTCCCTCGCCAAGTGATCAATCTCCGAAATCTTCCCCACCAGCTCCGCCACCGCAATCTGCACATTCATCGGCGAATCCCCCAACACCTGCACAATCACCTGCACCCCAGACTCCGCCGAAATCACCCTACACCTCTCAACATCCCCATCCGCCAACCAAAACAACGCCGTGGCGGCCGCCACCTGCCCCTCCGCTCCCCCATCCTTCAACAACCTCAACAACGGCGGTACCGCACACTCCTCCACAATCACCTTCCTATACCTAACATTATTCCTCGCCCACGAGGCCAGACTATTCGCCGCCTCAAAACGATTACTATCATTATTCCTCGACACACTACTCGCCTGCAAAGTAAAAATTGAGGACCACACCCAAGCCAGTATGGGATCATTACTCGCAACCGGTGGTATAGATAAATTCCCTCCCATATCACAATCATTGTCATTGTCATCGTTTCTCTCATTAATAATAGACAACAACCATCTGAAGTCCGCAATAGAAGACTCCAGAAGGTTGGTCACCTTCTTAAAGTCCGCAGCAGACGAGGTAATAGTCAAAAACACGTGTCTAAGAAGGCCCGAGTGTTTACACTTGCGGACAAGTGAAAGGGCCCGGTCCAAGTTCTTAGAAGTATCCGCCGCTATGCGACGGATAGGACGGTCGTAATTCGAGAAATGCGACGAGGACGTAAGACGGACAGTGGCCCGGAGTTTGACGGACAAATCATTGGCTTGGCGGGAGATGTCGGAGCATTCTTGGCGGGAGGATTCGGCTTCTGCGGCCGCTTTGATTAGGCGGTCCGTAAGGAGGATGGGGAGGGTTAATTCGTCTTGGAGTGATTTTTCGCGGTCTATTGCGGCGGCGTTGGCGGCGGCTACAGCTGCTGAAGCCGTCATGATAATATGGGAAAGTTACTGTTACAATAGATTTACAACACGATGATAAATAAAGGTAAAATAAATGTATGGGGGGGGGTTGGATTTTGTGGTGAGAGATATAGGGAGCGGAAATATAGCGGGGAGTGTTGTGTAAAGGAGTTGGAAAGAGGGAATGTAGGTTGGTTTTTCTTGTCAAGTGGGGAGGTTTGTTTTTTTTCTTTTTATTTTTGGTGATAAATAGAGTGATGAGTAGTACAACACAACCTAACTAGTTAGTGTACGAGTAGGACTAGCCGAGTAACGAAGGTAGGTGCGTACACACTGTCAAACTCAAACGAAGGTAGGTGCGTACACACTGTCAAACTCAGTTAAATTTCACAACAATTTCCTCGTTGGTAGACACTGGTTATGTTTGGCACGCTATTTCAGATAGCTTATAAACTAATAATAACTTATTTAACTGAAAAAGACTTGTTTGACCAAAACCAGAAGTGTTTGGTAAGTACATATTTTTATTAGCTTATAAGTCTTTTTTAGTTTATCAAAAATAAGTTAACACAAGTAGCTCGTATAAACAATAAGGTACTGGTTATAAATCTATTTCAATTTTACCCCAAGACTTTTTACCAA
>CAAKMY010043075.1:0-40796 GCA_901111285.1 Corrigiola litoralis
GGGGGGGGCAATGGGGCAGTGGGACAGAGATATAACTATAAACTGCATTAAGCCTTCCATGCACAATCACATGGATCCACTTCATCAAGGTAGAGCCTTATAACAAAAGCCATAAATCTAACCTCCAAATAACTGAATGTTATTAGCAGGAAAGTATTGAAGAGCATTACTTTGACTCTTTGGCAGTGTATGTAGAAGGGGAAAAAAGTGTGTCTTCAAGGGCAAAGCTATTAAAGCTTCTGTTCATGTGGTTTTTTCCTCTAATTTTAAAATTAGCTATGAAAACAAGTTGCGTCCAAAGACTAACAACCAATTTATCCTCTCGGATGACCAGGAATACAATTGCTCTTGAGGTTAAATCAATAAAGAAAAAGGAGTACCATTACCAACACTAATTGTAGTCCAGCAAACACAGCGGCAACCATAAACCCCAACTAAAGAAATAAATTTTTGTAGTCCTCGAAAGAGGCAGACAACCACACTGTGTATAAAAGCTTCTAAATCTAATAAGCGTGGGACATCAAGAGAAATTAGCACCCACATAAGGCAGCTAACTTAAACAAGAAAAACCCAACAGAAAATAAATAAACAAAAAGCATAAATATAACGTATAAGCTATACAAAGAATGAAAGTACATGTATACAAAAAGTGCAAAAAGGAATCCAAGCTGTTCAAAACCTAACAACAAGACTGGGCAGTAGCGTCAAACACCCACTAGCTAAGAGGCATCAACTAGAGGCAGTCAGTGAAATCGCCTCAGCAGCGGCAGAAATCAATATCTCAAAGCACGATATATATTGGGCCTTCAATCTCAAAGATCAGATTACTGCTCCATCAAAGAAAGATGCAACTCTGGCGGCTTAGCCACAACCTTGCCAGAGGCAAAAGTTAAATTACAGTAAAGTCCTGATGTACTTCATAGAAGGACAAGGCAGAAGAAATGGAAATGCCTCATATGAGATACAGGAAGAGAAAGAAGAAAGAAATGGGGTCTAAATCACAGCTAAACGGCTATTGCTTCAATAACAAGTAGAAAAGGAGAATTCTCACTAAAATAACCTTCACAATGTACCTATGTCGATCTAATAAGGCTATCCCTAACACTCAGCCACAGGATCCAACAGCAGAGACAAACATAGGGCAGAAGGTAATGTGACAAAGGCCCTCGAAAGAACTAAATTCTGAAACCGAATCAATATGCCACTGAAGACTGAAGAGTCAGGAAGTCCCAGATACGTAAATTTCATCAATAAATCTAGAACTTGAGTTGCTGACCACACAAGAGAGAGGGACAACAATAAGCTCGACTCAGGAGTTCAAAGCCAAAAACTTCCCTGAGTTTGAAGTCCTCATCTGAATCATTTACTAATTATAAAAGATCAAGAACTACGGAATTCAAGGATAATAAAAAAGAATAGATGACTTTTAAATCTAAACCATAGATCTGAAACATCGTTTTACCGGTTCATGATCAAAGCTACAGAAACCAAGAAGAGAAAAAAGAAGCTAGAAGAAGAAACTTGGGTTTTCTTTTAAAGAAAAGAAAGACCTAGGTCTGTAGTTTGAGCCAAGAGCTGAACTTAAGAGTGGCAAAGATTGGCTGCCTACATGAAAGTCCAAGCAAAATCAAATCTGTGACTCCCGTCGTTGAGTAATTTGTACATAGGTGGATACCCACTTGGTGTCTTTCTAATATAATTTGAACTTACAACCCGCCCTTTTCCCCATATACAAAAAAAAAAAAAAAAGAAAACCTAAGAATATGTGGCCAAGGATCATACACTCAAAGAAATTGAAACCTAAAGTTTCTGTGTACCAAGCACCACTATGGTTAAAATGTTAGATAGTCAAACATAACTGGTAAACATTTCAAACCGATAAATAGGTTGAGGCTATTCAGGTATATACCAAAACAGATTTCTAACTCTTCCAGCCTCTTCAAAACATTGATCCTACATTTCCATCCATTTCAACCCAGCTAGTCATCACTCATCACAAAGATCCACATGCCAAAGACTTTCTATAAATGGTTTTCAGCCTTCCATAAACTCCTAAGAATGGACTCCCTTTCATCTTCCAATTTAAGTCGAGAAGCGAATCCTTTAATGATATTCGCCATAATAAAACCTTGCAACAAAAGGCTTGCTGTTCAACATAACCATCATAGGCCACACAAATACTCTACCCATTTCCAATAAACTACTCCATCATACACAAAGCCAAAAATAAAAAAACTACAATTGACCAGATCAGAATCTTATACAAAGCCTCAGACAGCTTTTCTTTCACTCAATCGAATACAAACACCACAACCCAATACAAACACAGAATGTCATCCGAATTTGAGCTTACCTTTGCAAAGAAAAAATGTGCTCTGCACTGCAGAAATAGGGGAGATCTCAAAGATTGAAGAAATCATTAAGGTATGAAGCAAGAAAATTCTTCCTCTCTCCTCCCATCCTAATTCTACTGAGGCAAGAGATCTCAGATATTGAAGAAGTACAGTAATTATTAAGGGCATAAAGCAAGACACTTCCTTCTCTCTCCTCCCATCTTAAATCTGCTGAGGCAGGATAGAGAGGGGAGGGGGGGGGGGGGCACCAAAGCCATGAAATAAGAAAGCAGAAGATGCACGGTGATGGCAACATTCTGATGCATTTGGAAAGAGCAGAAGTCTCATCTTTTTCTAGTGAATTGCTTAGAGGATGAAAATGGTGAGTACCCCACCTACCTCTTTTTCTGGCAAAAAGCTACAGGTGCTAACAAGGGTGTCTGAATTACCCTCCTTTAAAGGAACTGGGCCCTATTGGAAATGTTTACTTAGGAAGACTCCATATCCTTAACGTGGATGCACAACCTCTAATCATAGCAATGGATTGGCTACATCCTCCGTAGGTCACAAGTTCACAACTCTTCAACCAGGCATCTCCACCTAGAATTTTTACTTCTGTAAAGCCCTATCAACCAAATATGAAGCCAATTTTGCCACTTAAAGGTAACACCTTAAATAACATAAAAAGATGCAATATTTGACTCCTTACCACAGCTTTTACATAGACTGAACCACCTAAGCCAATCACATCTTCTTATGGTTTGTCTTCTCAAGTCTCAACCAACAATCCAAAGCATGACTAATAATTCATCATTACCACTGAAAATTGTATCAATAACACAAGTATTAGACCACTTGATCCTCCCTTAATATATACCATCAACACACAACCTAGAGCTAGAATCACACCCAAGCGACATCACAGCTCACACGATTATATAGAGGATTCAAAGGAGAAGAAACTTAGCATGATTGAAATCAGATGTCAGAAGAGAAGAAAAAAGAAATTGAAACCCAAACAATAATATTGATGTCTGTCATATTTATGGCGATGTTACATTCACTCCAAACCATTTCTACCTATTCTTTCATCAGTTCTGAAAAATCATGCACTACTGTGCAGGATAATTCACCCCCACCCCCTTCAAATTTCACAGCTCTTGAGAATCACCCATAATATATTACAAATCAAGGAGCAACATGATGAGCACTGACGCAAAATGAAGGACATGAAACTGATATTTTTGTAACATAACAGCAGGGTCCCTACTACAGGAGTAGGGTTCCCCCACCCAAGCAGCCCACCCCTCTCTTTGTGATTGGGTCTCAGAGGGAGGCCTGAAGCTAGCTTCATAATGTACAAGCAAAAAAGACGTTGGACAAAGAGAAAGGATGGCGAAGGCCAAATTGCCAAAGGCAGAGCGCTTGAGGCCTGAGTATTACTCCTCTTTGCTTTCTGGAAATGTGGCTAGAAAAGCATATTCATCATGGCTATAATGAACAGTGGGATTTTTACATCCACGTTAAAAAAATGGGATAGAAATGCTGGAAATATTGACGAGCAAAAGGTTTTAATTAAGTCAGGGTTTTCATCAACCTGCCATCACAAAAAGCTGGAAGGTTACTCAATATTCAATAAACCTTTTGACCTCCAGTCACTGATTAAGATGGGAGGATCACGTTTAAATAGGTGAAGCCAAAAATAATATATGTAACGAAACTGGATTAATCCTGAATATGAAGAGGAATACAATTAAGAAGTCATTAAAATTCCTATATCAAAAGGGAAGCGTGCTACCAAATAAGGTATCAAAAGCGGGATGAGTCCGACGGATAAATATAACTACCTACTATAAAGCTATAACTAAAATATTAGGGAATTCTAAGGGGTTAGAAGCAAGTTCCTGGGCAAAGTACTAGATTAGAGCATAGTGAAAGTAAAACGCTTTCCATTGATGAGAATTTTAACTCTTATATTCATTACGAATCACCAACAACAATCACAGACATTACTCGTTCATCATCAGATGTGATCTGATTTATTTAAAACAACATATCTGAAGCATCAACATCCACAAATTCTTTGGGAAAATATCACTTTATACGTTACGTTGAAGCCTCTCACAAGTCCTGGATATGGGCATTAAGCATGAGATGAGGACTCTTTACCTCAACAGCTAAAGTTAAGGTCGACTACCATTACGGCCAAAGCTAAGGCAAGACAATTTATACTACCATCTCCAACCACTCATCTCTTTCTTTTCTCTCAGTTTCTATTATCGCATTAAGCTCTCTCAACTGTACTCCGGAATATGGAAAACACTTTTTTATTTTTATAGGTAACGTAAGTAACTTCACGTTCCAAGCGCCTTTCTGTCTTTTGTGGAGTATCATGGAAGTCATGGCCCCCTTCCTGAGGACGTTATAGGTAGAAGTAAAGCAGAAATAAACAGAAAAGATAATGACCAAAGGGCTTAGCAGTCACTTAAAGTGGCATCAAGAATTGATACTATGCTATACTCATTTAAGGACTACTGAAAATTCTAAGCATTTTCTAAAAATTAAAATAAGCCATCAAATAGCCTTTTGTATTTGGAATTTAAATTCTATATTGAGGTGGAGAAAATTGGCACAAAAGTACTTACATATTGCTGCAGAGCAGTGCTCCAAACAGCAATGAAAGCAGCAACGAAACCTTTCGTATTTACACTAACATCGGTAACTGTGCATACGCCAACACCAACAAGAACGAGTCCAATACTGAGCTTTGTGTCTCTAGAGTATCGAACTTTATCCAATACGATCTCCAACAGGCAGGATACAGGAATCATACTCAACTTTGCAATCTGAGAAGAAATAAGAGTTTTAGAATCTGAAAGCTTGGAATTGCAAAAAGGAGAGAAATGAAAGCAGTGGAAACATTCACCTGATAAAATCCGACTGAGTTCAACATAAGACTAACATTCATACCAACAATAGAGAAGTTCGCAAATAGGACGAATCTCAGCAGGTCAGGTAATGGTAAATGAGAGGGTTGGATGAATCCAAGCCATTTAAGAACAAGCGTCATTATAGTTGTGAAAGCGAAGTGCATGCCAGTCAATGTAGTGGCTGCAAAATCAGGAAAGAAAAATTTCTCAGATATTTCAAGGGATCTCAGTAAATTAAAAGCAAAAATTAGCCAGGAGGACATGTAAGATTTTAAGGTATGTGAGAAATCAAGCTTACAAAACGCCAAAACATACATAGGTTTATAAAAGCTGTTTAGATAGCACATTATTAACCAAAATAACTAACACATGAGGACCTAAACATACTAGCCCAAAGAGAAGGATACATGAGGACCAGAAAACTACTCAGCAAGTTAAGGTTCCATCGCCCATCCCCCAAGAGGCTATAAGGAAGGTTAACCTAAAAATAGAAATATTTGAATAATCCAATTGTTCACCCAAAGAGTGCATAGATAACCAATATGGTCAAGAACAGCACAGATTTGTGGAAGCAAATCCTGTCAGAGGAGACATCCTCTGCAGGCTTTCTGAAAGTGAAATTTAATGATAATGCATGAATATGACCTGAGTAAAAGTTACCCGACCGCAACTCCCTAAATTAATTTTAAAAAAAAAAGAACCACATTGAGAATGACATATAAACAGTGTCTAATTATCACATCCTAATTACTTCAATGTTTTCTTTGAGTGAATTTCGAGGCTGATATGCCAGTTTGCCATCAAAAAGAAATTTGTACTGCTGTACTTGAATGATCAACTTGAAAACGATAACAATGAACTTCCTCCTACTGCCACGCATAAGAAGAATGAAACAGAAATTTACCAAAACTAAAGCCATATGAGGCCATTAAAGCTTTATTGACAATAATAATTCCCACTGATGTAACAACATTGAACATCCATGCAGCTGCATCAACAGCTGCTTTCCTTTCTGCCTTAGTAGCTGGAGCCATCTCCTCAAAATTTCTTCACAAAGACAGATGCTCACTGCTCAGCTTTTATCAGCCAATTTACATCATTTAAAGCATATACAACCCCTTCATACGCTGTACGGATCTGCAAATAAAAAAAAAAGATTTGGTAAAACATATGCATCATCAAAGTAGTGAAATAAAAATATCAAATAACACTCATAAAATTAAATTACTAGTGTCTTCAGGATCAGAACTCTTAGCAACTATTACTAATGCCCCCATGATCACCATCCACTACAACATTACAACATGTTAACAGCTATGCTTCAGCAAGTGTATAGGTATGACACAAATGAAACGAAATTGTTAGCATCACAGAACCAGATGTTCCTATCAGCTTTAATACGTCATGACGACAACATGAATTAAGCGTGGACCCAGCACACTAAGGAGTGATCATAGAGATCAACATGAATGAAGTATTGCCCAACAAACACAGAAGCTAACTCAACAGAAGGATACCATGATTTTAACAAAAAAGTACAGCCTTTTCTACATGATCAGCTAGATGATTTGACTATTTTGGTTTTTCTTTAAGAGCAAGCCAACCAATGCAGAATGCTACCAGACACAGACCCCACTGTATCACATTTACATAAGCTAATAACCAGCCTAGGCATATGCTATAGATATCCTAGAAAGTATATCAAGATCTCATAAGAGGTCTGAAAATTTAGCCCACCATGATTACCAGCTTTACAACATAGTTACCACTTTATAACATCTTTCATATCACGGACTGGTTAAGTTCCAGACAAAAAGGAATTTTGGACATCCTTATTCAATGCTCAAACAAATTATTCAAGTAATCAGTACATGAAGCATCAATGCACAATATCCGGTCACCTATACTGCTATAAGCTTGTCGACGAATAACTGCTCATTAATCGATAAAAGCACTTCTAGAAAATAAAGTCACTTCTTAGTGTGAATGATGTTTCTACGATACACCACTACCCCCAGGTATCTCCGTTTTGATTTCCTTCCAACCAAACTAAGCCTTGACATCTCAAATCATCAGATAGATCCCTACTCATGTGAGACATTTTCCAAAGAATATGAATTCTATATGTTGTGACTTGTGACGATATTCACTTATTTCTACTTTCATATTAGTATTATCATTAACCATATGAAAATGTCTCCAGTTTCCTAAGGGGAAAAGAATACAGTGAGTAGGAAAAAAATCTTAAGTCAATTCACAGAAGATCCCAATATACCGCTCGTGAAGTCTTCTTTACTCTTCCATACTTGTGAAATCCCACTTCATTTAGTAAGGGTACCAAAACACGTCGCTGCCTCTAGTTAATCAAGTTCCAGAGAGTCCTCTCCTGCTATCAAGCTAATTCAGCCAAGATTGTGAAGTGGAAGAATGGAGTCTGACAGTTAATAGATAAGTGGCCATAAAAAGGCATGAGCTGGTACCCAAACAACCCCACGGGATGATGTCAAGCACGTAACCCCAGTTAATAGATAAGTGGCCATAATACGGCATGAGCTGGTACCCAAATAACCCCACGGGATGATGTCAAGTATGTAACCCCGGTACAGCAACCAAAAACCACTAAGCCTTATCCCAATTGGGGTTGGCTAACATGAACCAGTAGAAAGAGTCATCGGAGAACATAAGAGGGGAAGAAGTACGTAACTCCACTAAGAAGCAATTTTAAAGCATTCAACCCACTGAAACTATATAGCATCTTGGTGGCATACTCTGAGCTATTGCACTCTAGGAGGAAAAGCAATGACATGACATGGACGAACAAAAAAAGCGATGACGGAACAAAGTAGTTTACAAGTTCATGATGGTAAGTCACATCTTTCCCTCTTCCTTTCCACCTTCCCCTCCTTTCCTCTCTGTCTACCATGCCTCGTGTAAGTGTCTTGAGATTACAACTAATAACAGTAGCATACGGAAGAAACCACAAACTCGGAGACAGCTTCCTGCCAAGCACATTCCAAAGACTAACTACAGCCATATCTAGATTTCATTCCGGGTCAACCACCATAATGAACACTTCATTCATAACATGGTATATTATATGAGCTAAAAGTCATAATTAGAAGCCATTTAAACCGAACTTGCTCACTATGTACATCCACAAAGATCATGAGAATGCCATGCTAGTGTAGAAAATGGGGAATCAACCAAACTAGACATCAATATCTAGTTCCACATCCAATGCCAACCCAAACTACACCAGTAGCAAAAGGAAAGGAAATCAAGGAGCTAAGATGAACACAACCTTACTAGCAAGCACGCATTTTATTCCTGATACACTCGCCACTCAAAATAACCATCTTCGTGCCATTACACAACAACTATGGAAACCATATAATTTACTCCACATTGTACTAAAAAACTCACAATTGGATAAACTTTCTACAATACGGAAATGGACCGACTTTTTTTATCAATTTTCCATACTCCTAAAAACAACAACACCATCAATTAGCTATACTAAGACTGTCCACATCTACCAATTCAGATAACAATAATAATAAGATCATTCACACATTATGATTACATACCTCAAAACAAACATAACAATCAACTATACATGATTATAAAGTGGACATTACCACATTACTTGCAACATTGCTTATCCTGGCTAAATATCTATTATACCAATATTGATAAGATCATAAACACATTACAATTCCATTAAAAACCACATATATAATAACAACAATCAACTACACATAATCAAGCTACACAATATCACAAACATTATACACCCTGATCTCAATAAAATCAAGAAAACCCAACTAAATTTAAAGTCAACCAAGCTCAAATCACTCCCATTTCCACTCCCCCAAAAACCCAAATCACTCAATTCCACTCCACATCAAAAACCCAACTAAAGATCAAAACTTTACACCATAAACAACACAATTTAAGCCAAAATAACAAATACCCATTTCATCAAATTGAATAAAGAACAGACTTTACCTTCAAAATGCAAACTTGTTTAGATCTATGGATAATGAATTTTTTGAATTAAATCAACAGTAAAAATGTTGCAAGTAGAAAAAAAGTTTGGATCTTTATACGAATTAATTGATTGAAGGAGTGATTAAATGATCGGATAAAATGATGGGATAAAATTGGATTGAAATGATGGGATTTTATTATATGGAATTAAATTTAATTTTAATTATAATTATAATTGGAGTGAAGAAGAAAAAAGGTATAATAAGAAAGTGGGGAGTGGTGGGTTTATGGTATGTTGTTTAAGTCGACGTGAAGTCGTCTTACTCTATTGTCTTGTCCCACGATCTAAACTCTCTAGTCTCTACTACTACTCTATTAATCTCTCTCGTAAATTATATTCTACACCCCTTATATGATCTATTATGCACTGCGATTAATATAGATGAATGTATATAATTGATTTGATGTATATATACATTGGTCTTGTTTGGCAATTGGTCTTGTTTGGCAATTGGCTATTAGTTACGGGTTGTTGGCCAGAATTATCGGCTTGTTTGACCGGTTTGAATAAGTTGGTTGTATTGACCAACTGAAATGATTGGCTGTTTTGGTTGATTGAAATGAAAAGTGTGTGGTAAAATTAGCTGAAGTTAAATGGCTTTTTAGTTATATAGTGGACCCAAAAGACAAAAGCCAATAGAAAAAGTTGTTTAACATAGCTTTTTAAAAATTGGCTTAAAAGTTGGCTTTTAAACCAACTGCAAAAGTCATTTACCAAACACTTTTATCGGCTTGTTTGACCAAAGTCAATAACCAAACATGGCCATTATAATAATACATCGTTGAAGATGTATTGTATACTTACACATGAATATGTACATTAAGATGGATCAGCATATAAATTATACTAATTTACATGAACTTGTTGTATTGTTATAATGTGAATATGATGCATCATGCAAGTGGTGTATTATATAACAATTGCTCTTATTAGACATATTTAAATCATGTTTTTTCAACTATAATAGTAGAACCAAGGCTACTAAACAAGATTTTAATGTATTATATGTATATGTCACTATACTATCAGTGTATTACTGCTAAATATGAGTTGTGAATAGATTTTTAACCAATTTATTTTTCCTTATGGTGATTTTGAACTGTAAAATTGGGTCCTTGGGGGGGGGGGGGTTGCATGTGCTCACCTCATTAGACGGACCTAATTAAAATCGTGTGAAACAAACAAGATTAAGAGTAGTCTAAAACGGTGAAAGGAAATTAAGCTGCTATAATAAGAGTTAGAAGAAATTAAAAAAGTGTTATGATACTTATATACTTATAAATAGGTGTCATGTAACTCAAATTTTGGGGAACTAATTTTATATCAGTTCTCCAAAGCTTAAATTGGATTTTCTGGATGTTTAAATAGGTACAATATTGGTTAATCCAAGTAAAGTCATGATTATTGTTGTCCAAAAGTGAAGTTGAGATTTATATTGGCCAATTGTCCAAAGTTCACATTATATAAATCCAATTCGCCTAATAAGTATTGTTATTACTCAAAAACCAAAGAGAATGAGGAAAACCAATATGTGAAACCACATGAATATCACGGGAGCAACTATAAAAGGATATGTTTGAGTTGGATATTCTTCATGGAGTTATGTAACAAGAGGAATGTGAAAGAGGAGAGAAATAAAGAGAGTTAAAAAAGAAAGAGTGCGTTTTTTAGTTTTTCGATAATTTTATAGAAAACACACATAAGCCTCTATTAAACTACTTTATACATATACATACTTTTTTTTGACAACGGGTTAAATAACGTCCTTATCTAACAACATACTGACTCAACATAACAAAATCCATAATTTAAGGTGCTTATTTGTAAGAACTGAACAATTCTATAAGTACCTAACAACTCCTAATTATTTCTACTTGAAAAAAGCTTTGCCATTGTTGTTAAAATGATCTTCATAACAACCATGTAATAAAACTCCCCTTCCAAGTATCTTTGA
Source organism: Corrigiola litoralis (assembly GCA_901111285.1). NCBI lineage: Eukaryota > Viridiplantae > Streptophyta > Magnoliopsida > Caryophyllales > Caryophyllaceae > Corrigiola > Corrigiola litoralis. The sequence continues at coordinate 11,269 of CAAKMY010043075.1, forward strand.
CCCTAGATGAGTATCAAGAGGAGATTGTTGCTTGAAATCACTGTGAAACCTCCATTTTAATGACATTCTCATCCATTAAATCAAGACTTTTATAGTAGCAGCACGTCTACGAGGAAGAGAGATATCCACTCATTTCATAAAGTGCATGCGGTAAGGCAAGGCGTGCATTTCTAAGATTATTTGGAGAATTTTAGGTGAAGAAGAATTATGAAAAAATAAGTGTTTTTAAAGTATGAGAGGATTGTTTTAGTCTTTTAGTTAACAAAAACAAAAAAAAACGAGGCTAAAACCTTGAAGATAATTAAGGAGTGCATTAAATTATCACATGAGCGATACATGTTCATATGAAAGGAAGTTTTGATCAAAGAGTGTCTCCTTATTGTTGTACCGGTACTATAATGCTTTGTGTATGAAGCCGTGAGCAAACTGTAATGTAACAAAGTTACTTATGTGTCATTTCATTGATAAAGTTAGTTTGATTAGGGAAAGTGTGAGGGTAAGTGAGGGAATGAGTGATCACTTAGGAGAAATGAGGGAAATAAGGGGTAAGAATTAAAAATTACTTCCTTTATTCCTTCCATTTTGCTTTATTTGCTTTTTCATGTTAGTTGAGGTGATAGTGTGACGTTAAATAACTATTGTATAAAATTAGAAATATATATGAATATGAACTTTAGATTTTTATTTAATAATTTATTTTTACACGACTATAATTCTATAAATTTTGTCAAGAACAAATTTTGAGTTATCAATGCCAAAGTATGAATTTGAACAGTTTTAACAAGCAAATTGAAGCAAAATAGCTTAAATGTAGGAATATGTTTTGAGGCAACCATGTCTAGGACGTGAGACGAAATAGATGGAAGATCTTAAATATTGACGCAATCCATCACTTGAGGCATGTTCTTTACACCGTTTTTTATTTTATTTTGAGAAAAGTTTAGAAGAGTTCAAGAAGTTCAGAAAACAATGTTCAGAAAGTTCAGAAAAACTAGAAAAGTAAGCTATAACAATACATTACATATAAAAAAGTTCATAAAAGAACAAAATAGTTCTAAATATTCAAATTTTTTTAAAAAAATTCTGAAAGGTAAAAAAAGAAAAAAAAAAAAAAAACAAAAAAGTCGAAACAAAATGGTGCATAAAACACACCCTTGAATATTGTTACTCTTCCCCTACACGCTTTGTTAACAAAACTTGGACCCCACCTTCTAATCCTTTCACTGTCAAAATCAATTGTGATGCTTCTTGGTGCAAAGAATCTCTTGTTTCAGGTAATAGCCTGGCTGGCTAGGGACCGAAATGGGGAATGGATAGAAGGTGCGTGGATGAAACTGTCCACAACATCAGCCGCGACTGCAGAATATTAGGCACTCAAGATGGCGATACAACATGTTATTGTGAAGGGTTGGAAGCATGCATAATTGTAACGGATTTCAAAGAAGCGACATAAGTAGTCATGAAGGATGAGGGATATATGGGAACCAATGCTCATATTACTAATGAATGCAGAGAAATGAGGCGTCAACACCCAAATTTGCACATTCAGTACGAGGCTAGGGATTCTAACAAAGTAGCAGACAAGTTAGCTAAGAAGGTCATGATTATTAAAAATTGCTCAAACATTTCATTGCAACTTTTGTATCCCCTCCCTGTATTTGGAATGTACTTAAAGAGGAAAAACCTCCTTGATTCCGTAACAATGTAAGTAGCCAGAACAATGGTCAAATTAGTAGTGGTAACATGACCACTTAGTTGGGTTTCCTACTTTAATTTAAAAAAAAATATATATATTGTTAGTAGTCTACAAGAATGTGATGGTATTTTCTTTTATTATTATAAAAGTAGACGAACTTCTTACTAGCCAAATTTACTAAAGCCCCCTTAGCCCCTAGAGGCCCAAGTTAAGTTATAGATTTATATGCTTTTATAGTGAGCATGGTTCGTCTAAGTAGACGGTCTCTCGTACGACTTTCTGCAACTATACTTATTCCATTTCGATTTTAATTTCAGTTCAATGTGATTCATTTCCATTAAGTATGTGTTTGGCCTAACCTTTGTAAGTGTTTTCAACCCCAAAGTTGAAAGCTTGGCCAAATATAGTGTTTTTTAAAAACCCAAAATAGTTTTTGAAAAACCCAAAAAGCAGTTTTTGACCCCAAAAAACAGAAGCACCAAAATGCTGCTTTTATGGCAAATTATTAGGTACACCTGAGAGTACATATTCTCAAGTTCAACTCTAGGTATATATTATGTACCTTGTATACGTTTTTGTGTACCCTCAATAAATTAGAATTATACAATATTTTCAGTGTGGTACATAAAAACTTATCAAAGGTATACAAAAAATACACAAAGGTACATAAAAGTATATTTGAGAGTACGTACTCTCAGGTGTACACAATATGTTCTGATTATTATTAGGTACACCTGAGTGTACATACTCTCAAGTTCAACTCTAAGTATATATTATGTACCTTATATACTTTTTTGTGTGCCTTCAATAAATTAGGATTATACAATATATTCACTGTGGTACATAAAAACTTATCAAAGGTACACTAAATACACAAAGGTACATAAAAGTATATTTGAGAGTACGTACTCTCAGGTGTATGCAATAGGTTCTGCTGTTTCTGTTTTTTGCAAAAGCTATTATTTAAAGAACGAAAATCTTTTGTTATCCCATAAATGCAATATTCAAACTCTCTAAAAAGGAAAAAACTATGTGTAGAAATAAGTAGGCCAAACACTTCTAAAAGTTATAGGACACTTTTATTATAAATTAGGCCAGACTCAACAAGTTTTTTCTAAAACCAGTTTTTAGATAAACTATTTTTGAGAAATAAAAACAGTTTTCCAAAAACTAGGCCAAACATAGCTAAGTTCTTAACTCCACCTTTACTAATTTCACCCCTAAAAACAAAGGTCCTTTAACTTTTGATTAGAAGGTCAGAAAAAAAATAAAAATAAAAATATTCACTAAACTCAATTATATTTTTTTTAGATGTGCCCACAAAATCGCTAATAAGAAGCGAACTTCCAACCTCATAATTGGGTTAAAAACAAACCACTCGAGCTAGTTCTTTTCGTAAGCTTAATTATATTGGGGTTGAACAAAGTGTATGAGCTCGTGTTTAGAAGACAAAGCATTGAAGCAGTAAGAATGGCAACTGAGTTGGAAGAATTGTTGGATTTCCTATCATCCCCTTCTCCTCCTGTATGTTTCTCAACTACCCATCATTTGTTTTCTTTCTTATATCATTGTTTTATACCATGATAACATTGATATAGCTGAAGTTTTAGTACTTTATATTATGTAGTTCAGTAAATATAGTATTGAAAGGGCAACTGAGTATGTGCTGTAATATTCTGTTTGAGGCTATACTTTATATTAGTATTATTATGATGAAATGATGTCGTAGTGGAATACCCTTTATGCTTAAAGCCTTATATTATGTAGTTCAGTAAATATATTTGTATATTATGATGAAGTGATGCTGTAGTAGGATACCCTTTATGCTCAAAGCCTTAAATTCAATGTTGGTGTGTCGGAATATTTGATTTGTAGCTGTAACACAAAGTGGCTTTTGTGGTATGGCTTGAATAGGAACAAAGGTTGGTTAAGATAGTGTGTTTTTGATGGTGTAAAGTTATAGTCTTGTAGAAGAGAGAAAGAAAGAAGAAAGGAAAGGTTGTGGGTAATTGAGTATGTTTGATGAGCAATCGGTTGCCAGGAAATATGGATGGTAATCATAACTGTGCCCTTTTAGAGGTTTCGCGGTATGATTGTGTTGCTCGTGGCGATTGTAATGAGTATTAGTTTTTTTATTTTCGGTTAGGTGATGCAAACCTCAATCTCAATTACATTTTAAATTAGGAGTAGAAAACATGAGTGTCTTAGGAAGTTCTGAACTTTTTCGTACTAGTGTAAAGAACTCATACACGCACGGCATAGATGATTGGATATGGATTAATACCTTTTAGACTTTTATTACTTGTCTAATGATTGATGGATGTTCTGACTTCATTGTCCTCTTGACTGATTTGAAAAAAGTGCTTTAACTTAAAGGGCTTGAATGTTTACTAGCAGTGGCGGATCAAAGATTTGAAAAGGGGGGTCGATTTTATTATATTTGCTATAAGTTTTCATCTTTTCTACTTTTTCCTACCTTTTCTACCATTTTCCACCATTTTCCTACCTTTTTCTACCCAATTTTATAAATTTGAATAGCAATTGTTGGACAAAGTGGGTTTTGTGGTATGTCATGGATAGATACTAAGGTTGATTAAGATAGTGTGCTTTTGATGCTGTAAAGTTGTAATCTTGTAGAAGAGAAAGAAAGAAGAAAGGAAAAGTTGTGGAGTTAATTTGAGTATCTGTGATGAGCAACTGGTTGCCAGAAAATGTGGATAGTAAGCATAACTGTGCTCTTTTCAAGATATCGCGGAAGGATCGTGTTTCTGATGGCGCATGTTATGAGTATGAGTGTTTTTGGTTAGGTGATGCAAACCTCAATCTCATATACATTGTAGTTTAGTTGTAGAAAAGATGAGTATCTTAGAAAGTTTTGATCTTTTGGAGATTTCATCGTATGCTTGTGTTCCAATGGCGAATGTCATGAGTATTAATCTTTGTGGTTAGGTGTTGCAGACATCAATCTCAGATACGTTGTGGTTTAGTAGTAGAAAACATGAGTTTTCTTTGAAAATTCTGATATTTTTCGTACTATGGTAGAGCGTTCATGCGCGGCATAGAGATTGGGTATGGATTTACCTTTTAGACTTTTATTACTTGTCTGATGATTTATGTATACTCCGACTAAATTGTCCTCTTGACTGATTTAAAATAAGTGTTTTAACTGAAAGGGCTTGGATGTTTACAAGCAGTGGCGGATCAAATATTTTAAAATGGGGGTGGCGATTTTATTATTTTTGCTATATTTTTTCATCTTTGCTACCTTTTCTACCATTTTTCTACCTTTTTTTACCCAATTTTATAAATTTGAATCTTAATTGTAGGACAAAGTGGGTTTTATTGTATCTCATGGATAGATGCGAAGGTTAATTTAGATAGTATTTGTGGTGCTGTAAACTTGTTGTGTAGTAGAAGAGAGATAGAAAGTAGAAAGGTGAAGTCGTGGAGATCATTTGAGTAAGTTTGATGTGCAACTGGCTGCCAGGAAATTTGGAGAGTAAGCATAATTGTGCCCTATTAGAGATTCCGCGGTATGATTGTGTTTCTGGTGGTGAATAGTATGGGTATGAGTGTTTTTGGTCAGGTGATGCAAACCTCAATCTCAGTTACATTCTAATTTAGTAGTAGAAAACATGAGTGTGTTAGAAAGTTCTAATTTTTTCGTTTTAGTGTAAAGCACCGATGCGGCAATGCGCGGTATAGATGATTGAATATGGATTTACCATTTAGACGTTTATTAGTGTCTGATGATTTATGGATATTCTGACTTAATTCTCTTCTTGACTGATTTGAAATAAGTATTCTACCTGAAATGGCTTGAATGTTTACAAGCAGTGGCGGATCAAAGATTTTAAAAGTGGGGTGGCGATTTTATTATTTTTGCTATAATTTTTCATCTTTTCTATTTTTCTCTACCATTTTTCTACCTTTTTCTACCAATTTTACAAATTTGGATAGTCATGGTAACACAAAGTGGGTTTTGTGGTATGGCATGAATAGATGCAAAGGTTGTTATAGATTGTGTTTTAGATGCTGTAACATTGTAGTCTTTGTAGAGGGGAGAAACAAAGAAGAAGGGAAAAGCTGTGGAGGTGATTTGAGTATGTTTGATGGGCAACACAATTGCCAGGAAATTTGGATAGTAAGCATAATTGTGCCCTTTTAGAGATTTCGTGGTATGAATATGATTGTGTTTTTGGTGGTGAGTGTAATGTTCATTAGTTCTTTTTAGTTAGGTGATGCAAGCCTTGTTCTCAGTCACATTGTAATCTAGTAGTAGAAAACATGAGTATCCTAGAAAGTTCTGATTTTTTTCGTCCTAGTGTAAAGCACCCATGAGTGATATAGGGATTGGATATGGATTCCTGTTAGACTTATATTACTTGTCTGATGAATTCACGATTCCATGGATGTTCTGACTTAATTGTCCTCTTTACTGATTTAAAGTAAGTGTTTTAACTAAACACAAAGGGCTTGAATGTTTGCAAGCATTGGTGGTTCATAGATTTGAAAATCGGGATTTCTCCATTTTATTATTTTTGCTTTAATTTTTCATCTTTTCTACCACTGTCTACCTTTTTCTACCATCTTTCTACCTATTTCTACCCAACTTTATAAATTTGGGTTGCTACTAGCTAAATCTGTCCTTGTGTACAAGGAGTTTATACGATGTTTCAAAGCAGATATCATTTTTAGTAGAGAGTGAAATTTAAATTGGGAAATGGGACATTTGAAAAGGAGGCGAGGCAACTGCTCTAGATGAAGGGAGTAATATTTTCTAGGATTACAGCTTGTTTCAGGCCGTAATGGCTTTAGTGAAAAACTTCGCGATGTCTTTGCTCAAGGGAATTGTCAATGATGGACAGAACCAACTGGGTTAGTTGAGTCGGCTTTGAACTTGGTTATTTGTCACTACAAGAAACTGCTACAATGGGATAGGTGTATGCGTTTCTTTTTTGCTATTTAAGATCATGCCAACGTTGCTCGTCTTGGTCTGTATCGTCATGTGATGCACAGCTGAAACACATTGCGTTTTTATGTAGCAAGAGCCAAATATAACTAAGTTATACTACTGTTGAATGCTTGGATAAAGCATAACTATATTTACTTGATTGCTTTGTAAGTTCGATCCGTTTTAAAAGATAAGTTCAGAGTTCTGTATTTCCTGGTATTAGAGCTCGATATTTTCTTAGTATTGTATATATGTAGGCAATGAATGTTACAGGCACTACCTTTGGCTTCGCTTAGGATGGTTGTGATGGCCCTGTCTCACTTTTTATTTTTATTTATAATGTTGGTCCTATGAGTTCCCAATTTAAGAATTTCCTCATAGTTACTTCTTAATAAATTCAGGTGAAGAGGGCAGCTGTAGACATTGTGCGAGGATTGACTGGTTCTGAGGATGGTATGCAATCCCTTGCCAAATATTGCAAAGTCGTGGTGCCAAAATTAACTCTTCTTTTGGGTGATGCAAAGGTGAATTCAACTCCCCACCCCCCCACCCCCTGCTGCCTGCCAAAGATATATCTTCTTGTTCCGTGCTCCTTGAGAGCTTGTTTGCATAATGCTTTTGCTGTCTTTACTTGCAATTACCAACAATGTATTTATGGAACTAGAATGGGAATTATGGGTTATATGGGAAAACATATGCTGAAATATTGACCAAAATGCAGAAACCAGGGCATCATTCCACCACCTTTCCTGAACATAGTAAATTGTGCACACTGATATTTTTTTTCCACATGCGAATGCGTATATGGCCTTTCAATGTGAGATCACTTAATCACAGAGTTATAGACTATTTGGTGAAATAAGAAACTTAGGATACACATTCTGGCATGAAACGTTGTTTTTCTTTTGGATAAGTAAAACAGGGTTATTGTTAAAGGAGATCAGCGGGGTTGATGCCATGAACTCATCAGTTTAATTCCTTAGCCTAATTTTGCAAAAGAATTTTCTTACTCTTGTCAGTCTTGCTGGTATGTGACCTCCAATATTCTCGTCTTCACCATGTTATTACTATCTTTGATTCTGTATTATACCTCTATTGAGACTCTTTCAGCGCCAGTTGTGTAACATACACGCAAATATAATGATCCATTTTGTGCTTCTTTTTCAAATATACGAAAACTTTAATACAACTTTATCATGTTGTCCCACAGTCGTCGCCTATGTAATGGCTTTGCGTAAAGATATCTTCTTGGTACTTTGTTCTTCATGATCTTCTTGGTCATATTCTATCTCAGTTAGCTGTTCTTATGATGCAGGAAGTATCAGAACCTGCAGCAGAGTCTTTAATTAATTTGTCCCAGGATTCAGATCTGGCAGAGCAGATGATATCGTTTGGAAGTGTTAGGACAGCTATGGACTTGTTATATAAGCCAGAGTCGGCTATCAAGCGATTGTTGGTTATGCTTTTAGTTAATCTCACCCAGGTGGATGCTGGTGTAGCCTCCTTATTGCAGGTACTCTGCATAAAGTCTTGTTTCTGTCATCGGTCTTTCTTGGCAACTCTAGTTCGATAGATGTAGAGCTTAGATAAGGATCTCACTGATGTTTACCAGCAACCTCTATTCTTATCCTCTTCAATTTGTTCTTCGTTATTGGAATTTGGGAATAGCCTCTTCCTTTTGCAAGTTTAGGCGCTGTACACTGTGCAGCTCTTCCCCTTTTCGGTGGGAGTTTCACTGTGTTTATCTTCGTGCTGTCAATGGCCAGTTGGTCATAGTATTGAGAATTTATTAGTAATTTATCTCATTCTTTGCGGGTTGATGTTGTTTCAAACTTGCAATATTTCTGGTTTGGGTGAGGATCCTTATTTTTGTCCTTGTTTTCAGATTGAAGATGAGAAAATGCATGGACTGTATGTTATGAAGCTGGTGAGGTCATTTTGTAGATCTCCTGATGAGAAACAAGGTATGTCTCTGCTTTTGTTTGGGGCTGAACTCTTCCTTAGATTGCTTATATGTTCGAATTGTAGCAAACACTTAGTATGTAAAAAAGGAATTTAGCGCCCTTCACACAAGGTTGAGAAGTTTGATGATGGTATTAACAACCCCTACTGTCTGTGTAATAAGCAACAGAATAATAGGCTGAAGGAGGGAGTGAGGGATGAAAAGGGAACTCTCTGAGAAGTTCCTCATTTCTTAAAGGAATGATTACTCCCACATCCCTTTTGTCGAATTTTACACCCCTATTACTGTTTAGTGTTTACACCATTGGATTGACATCCTATATTCCGTTATGTGGTGTAAAAAAATAAAAATGAACGTGGGGTGTGGGATAAACGAAGTGTGTGGGAAAAGGCGCTACCTTTCTTAAAGATAAAGCTTTCTTCCTCTTTGTTCTTCTAGCTTTCTTCTGTATCACCAACCCGTTTTACTGATATTCATCTTGATGTTTTTCGGTGATCCATTTTGTCTATTCCTATTAGCTTTTTTCCCACACCTCTTTTGTCCTTTCCTGCACCCCTTTTATATTTAAACCATTGGAACGACATCCCCTATTGGTGTAAAACTCATCGTGCGGTGTGGGATGAGGGTGTGGAAAGAGGCACTATCTTTCTTAAATCGTAGCTTTCTTTCTATTTTTTCTTGCTAGCTTTCTTCTGCATCACCATTACTAATATTCATGTCGATGTTTTTAGGTGATCCATTTGAGCATGTTGGCTCTATTCTTGTCAACATTTCGAAATTGGAAGCCGGAAGGAAAATTTTGCTCGAGCCCAAACGTGGTCTTCTAAAGCAGATTATTATGCAATTTGATTCCACAAGTTCATTACGGAAAAAGGGGGTATGTTAGTTCTATCGAACTAGCAATCTGTGCTGATGACTTCATGCACTCTTCTTGTTGGTGCTTTTGTAGTTGGCCTGTTATCTGTTTCTTTGTCATTGTTAATTTTCCAATTCTACTCCCTATAAACAAACAAATAGGAGAGTCAGATCATAATTTACTTCCACACTGCTGTGTGTAAAGGAAAGAAATGGGGAACAGAAACTTAGAAACAAATTCTCAGAAAGTTAGGAAACATGGATATGCCGAAGTAGAAAACTCATTTTTTTTTGCCTTATAATCAATACTAATATTCTTAGAGAAGGTACTGCAACACACTTCAGCAATATTTAAAGGATTATTATACACACTACACAGGTCACTTTGGATTTTGGAGGTCACCAGTGGGAAGAACTAGTTAGCCATTTAGAGAAGAGTTCCCTCCAGTTAATTGGACCACCTAGATCCCAACTCCAAGGTGTCAGATGTCGAATGTCATCGTGAGAGTTTCCATCATTTAACAGCCTCCAGCCAATTTTCATCCATTTTCATTTCGGGGCCGAAACGAGGTTTTTCGTGGGTTATAGTCCACAAAAACCGGCTTTTTGGGTTGATTTTTGATTTTCCGAAAAATGTTACGAAAGTGACCAAGCATTCAAATAGGGTATATTGGGGAAAAATAGTAGTATATGACAATGTCATTCCTTCGTCTTGATAGATTTACAGTGTGTTTAGCGCTCGATTCGAGCATGTGCATAATGGGTGAAACTGACGGTTTAGGCTATGTCTAGGCTGCTTTTTTTGCAAATTTTCTTGTTCCATTCACTATTATATGTGTCTAAGGTGCCTCCAGCCAATTTTCGTCCATTTTCATTTCGGAGCCGGATCGAGGTTTTTTCGTGGGTTATAGTCCACAAAAACCGGCTTTTTGGGTCGATCTTTGATTTTCCGAAAAATGTTACGAAAGTGACCAAGCATTCTCATAGGGTATATTGGGGAAAAATTGTAGTATATGACAATGTCATTCCCTCATCTTGATAGATTTACGGTGTGTGCCTTTAGTACTTATTGTGGAGGGAGAAGAATACAGTGATATGATCAAGTTTTTCGTTTTGTTTTTATGGGAGGTCTCAGCTGAAGTTTCACGCTTACCTGGTCAATAATTGTGGCAAGCATTGCTATTACTCCTATTTATGTTAGTAGCTAAAGGAAAAGATAAAAAGTGTTACAGGGGTTCTTTAATTTCATATACTTGAGTCTCCTCAGATCTGAATGGTCATGCATCCCCTGTTTAGTTGTTATGTAACAACAGCAATGCCTTAGTGTCTCAATGAATCGTCATAGGATTCTAAAACCAATTTCATAAAAAGAAAAGGTTTTGTAAAAAAAAAAAAAATCAAAATCTGAAAAAGAGTAAAAATACTCGAAAAGTTTTAAAATTAATTTTTAGGCCCCTTCATGGACCTAAACTCCCTCTCTCCACTTATCCCTATCCAAAGTTAGACTCTCATCAAGTCTAATAAGCCTCATATCATTCTCAATAACTCTTACCACGGTCATCTTAGGTCTCCCTCTACCCCTCATTACATCTTCAATACTCTTGTACTCCCATCCCTCATTTTTTTTAACAAGTGCATCACATGGTTTTATGTATTTGTGTTTGGCATTTATCTAGGGTGTAACATGCTTGATTTCAGGTTGCAGGAACTATACGTAATTGCTGCTTTGATGCTGAAACTGATTTGCCGAACTTGCTTTTGACATCGGAGTTCCTTTGGCCAGCACTGCTTTTGCCAGTAGCTGGAAACAAGGTATTCTTATAACTCAGCTCGTGGATTTTTAATTCTTTGGGCTAGAAGCTATTTGGATATCAAAGTCTGGACTCTGGAGTTCTCTATATGAATTTCTGTTTCTGCTTTAGGTACTTTGAGATTGAACAGTTGAATACATTTGTCAGAAATACTATATGGTGTATTAGTATGATGTTGATGTGATTACCCATACTTGAGGTCACTGCAATATTAAGCTATAATTTCTTTACCGTATTACAGTACAATTGTATTATTAAATATAAATATAGAAAAAAGCAAAATAAATAAATAAATAATAGACACACTAGCTAAAGGTATTTATCACATCAGTGTCTTGCCAAGGCACAGCTTCTAAGAGCCGTTTACCGAGTAAGGCTCTTCATATGTAATCACCTAGTCACATATCTAACCTCAACACATAAGCTGTCAGTTCCTACTTGCTCTATCAGCTGATACATCGCAAAAAACCTCTTAGTATTTCTTTTAACATGCACTTGTCATGCTACCTCTCTTGCTTGCTGTCCTGGTGAGCACTTCTATCCCTCAAATACTCTAGCGTTCCATTGTTACCATATTACATAGACATCATAGCCGAGGTAGTCCTTGAGTAACTTCACCTGTATAGGATTTTGCTTAGTTTCCCTGGAAGTAACTGAAATTCTGAGTCCCAACTTGCATGTAATCTAGAATAGCCGAGCTACCTCAGTACTCAAATCTATATCAAGTTACTGAACTGATTTCATAAAACAGGCAGGTCAATAGATTCTGCTTCAATTCACCTACTGCTTCAATTCTTCTACTTCAACATCTTTTATCACAAGATGTTCCAAATTCAAGATCTTGTCCTTGGTGTCTAACCTTTCCCAAAGACGGCCATCGTATACATTAAGTGCGAGGGTTAGCACCACTAAACATATGATATGTTATAAAAATCAGCAAGTCAGCAACAGAGCCCTTCAGGATGTCATAAGCTTTTCTGGTTGAAAATCTATTGTGCTTGACTACCTGACTTCCATCTGAGATAATTATATAATATTTTCTAGACTCTATAATCTTCCTTCTCATACAAGACATGGTAGCAGGTATGGCATGCTCCACATGGATTGAATCTTATTTAGTAACTATGGATCCCCGGATCCGTATTCTATCCTTTTGCAAGATACTATAGTAGCTTAAGCACAGGAGCCTTGTTCCTGATCTCTTTAGTATGATGCTTTCTAGCCTGTATAATCTTCCTCCGCATACAAGACATGCTAGCAGGCACAGGCATGACACATGCTCCACATGGACTGCTTTTTAGTTTAGTAACTATGGATCTTTGATCAGTGTTCTATCCTTTATCTCTGCAAGATACCATATTAGCTTAAGCACGGCAGCCCTGTTCCAGATCTCTAGCCTCAGGAAATTAAGGCCTTCAGCTACATGAAGCTAACAAGATTCTTCCCGGGAAATTGAAGCTTTCCTGGTTATATGTGCTTTGACCACAAAAAGGATGTAGACATAACTCTTATGATAGAATATGTTTACGGGTTTTTCGTTCTGTGCCTACGCAGGTGCGAGTACTTTTGACTTTTTCCTCATCCTGAATGGTGTCCCAAATAGTTTCCTTCCTATCTTTATGAGATGTAATATATATTTTGTGGGTCTCTTTGATTTAAAGTGTAGATAATTTCATTCCATCTTCTTTTTCGATGGAAGTGTTTGTCATTATGCTTTGGTTTTTTTGTCTTTGGCCCCAGGTATACAGTCAGGAGGACACATCCAAGATGCCTCATGAACTTGCAAGTGCTCTATCGATTGAGCGGGAACCAGTTACTGATGCAGAGATTCGTGTCCAAGCACTGGAAGCTGTTTACTTGATCATAGTGCAGGTAAATTCGCTATTTTAAGTTCTTATGAGTGTTCCCACTTTTAAAATAATAGTTGCAAGGAAATTGGTGGGACCTTCAATTCTTATTTATGTGAGATGAAATACTAAATGCTTCTGAAAGATTCTCCCAAAGTGAATATACTGTTTGAATGTACCTCATGTCTGAAAGGTGAAAATAATTCTTTTGAATCCAGCCATTTTGTACTCCAGTATTAAGATTCTAATTGAATGGTTTAAAATACTTCTTGCTATAGAACTAATTTCGGATTCTGATCAAAGCTCATGATTCTTGCCTGCCAAGTGCCAAATGGTCTTGTATCGTGTATCAGACTTGGCCTGCAGGAGAATGGATTGAAAAAATCTCGAATCTTTAAATGTGCGACAACTGTGAAACCTGGAATTTGATTTTCTGAGTGAAGGCACTACTGAGCTGATGATTAACCTCTTTAAGAGAACTAGAACAGAAGCTTTCAACTCTAAATCCTCTTGAAGGAGGAACTCCTCTTTTCTTAGATTGCTTGGCAATTCTGCCTTTCTGTACTTGTCAACTGAAAGGCTTTGAACTATATGAGATAAACCAGAGGTCCTCATCGTTTTGGCATAGAGGCATTTGCGGAAAATTTTCTATGTCAAGGAAATAGTGACGCAGTTTCTCTTCCAAATCCAAATAGTTATGCTGTGATGAAGTCAAAACAGCTGTATAACATCGTACAAGATCCTTTGATATCGAAGCCCAACCTTACCTGGGATCTTTCTTAAGCTAAAATTCATTCACAAGTTCACAACCAGTAATGAGCCACTTCCTAAGACTGATCTGAACCTCTCTTTTCAATGAGCATTATTTGCAACTGTAAACTAAAAATGAGGTCAACATGGTTTCCAGCTTCACTGAAAAGGTTTACAAAGTGTTTTATATGTGACTTCATGGCACAACTGCCTCAACTTACTAGAAAAGGCTAAGTCATTTGTTGAAGGTCTATAATCCCCAAACCCATGAGGATTTAGATTTATAAGAGTTCTAAAGTTGTTCTAAAACCACAGTTACTATTTCTTTCCCATTTATTCTCTACCCATAGAATCGCGTGTGCAACTTTTCGAGATCGTCATTTTGGCAACAGGGACCTTTAAAGGCACATGGAGATTAAGAGAGGTTCGTCAGACAGCTTATAGTACTGAAGATAGTCTCTGCCAACAATCCAACATCCTTCCCCTTCCCACCTCTGTGCCTGGTTGCGCATTGAACTGCTACTGTAGTGTCAAACTGTGTCAAATCTCAAAGTTAGAACAGTTGGCTCAGCATTTCAGAAACAGTAGGGACTAGGCTCTACCTGATGTCACTATAGGGTATTTGTAAATTATTTCTTAAACATCGTATGTAAATCATTGTAATAGTAATTAATTGTAATAAGTTTCGAGAGCGAAACACTTTGGCCTTTGGATGACTATGTGCATATAGCATTTTGCCTTACAATTGCTCTTGCAGGAGGCTGGTCGAAGAGCCTTCTGGTCGATTAATGGTCCACGGATTCTACAAGTCGGGTATGAAGAAGAGGAAGATCCGAAAGTGATGGAAGCCTATGAGAGAGCCGGAGCGCTGGTAATTTTCTCATTTCCTCACTGCAATATCCTCCTCGTTTTTCCTTTTACATATTTTCGAAGTGCCCTAGCTTTTGCTGAGTCTTCCATGTTTTCCAGTTGGTTGAAACCAGTGGGATGGAATGATGCTCGGATGTCATCAGATTTGGACGTGTCACTTCAGGGTTTTTGTCTTCATGGGGAAGATTTTTTTTTCTTTTTACCTAGGGAGAAGGTTAGAAGTAGAAATCACTGTACTGAATTTGTACTTGTGGTTTATGTTGCCTCATAATTTAAGTTAAACCAAAATTTACGTCACATGTTGTAGAATTGGTGATGGTTAGCGTATGGATCCCCAAGTCAGGTCTTGTTACCAAGTTGAGATATACATATACTGTAGTTTTGTAATGTAAGACATACAGAACACTGCAGACCTTGAACGAGAAGAGATGTACTATTGTCCAATAGAGCAGGCTCTACCTTTTTTTTTTTCTTTTGATAGATAAGAAGACGGATAGCTCTGCATTGCATCCTGTTTATGCCTTACCAAATTGTAGTACTAATATATACCACAAGTTCTTTTGCTTCTCATTGTACTCTACGGATGAGAACTTTTATGACCGAAACGTTAAAAAAAAAAATAATAATAATAATAATTAAAAATAAACTAAATATTTTTTTTTAATATCAAAAGAAACACACGAAAAGCATTAATGAACCACTACTAGCCAGCTAGCCTAAATCCACGAATGAGGAAGTCATACGCTTGATTCTCTTCATCCCATTGGTCTGATCGCCGTAAAAGCTACTCGACCTTTCCTTCTTTAGCTCTCACCACGCTTAGAAAGCGAGTCTTAAGGATGGTAATATGAGTGAGTTTCCAACTCCTGCAAATCCCTTCTTCCAAAGGAGAGCTCACAAGTTTTACTTCTTGTGGCTCGGAGGCGCCTTGGTCTTAAGAAATTTGCATCATTTTCTAGCTTATGTGATTACCTCGTTCCACTAGCAAACTCCTTAAGATGCCTAAGATTCTTGATCTCTTGCCAATATTTGAGAACTGGGAAATTTAAGTGGACTAAAGGTAGAATGGTTATGTGAAGTTGGTACCTTTTTCTAGAGGGTACCAATAAATTATTGATTGCTAGATTTAATTTAAACAGTTTATTTTTCAAGCAAATTTTATGCTATTATCGTTGCTCTCTTTCACATATACGGAGTATATATCGCTCACATGACATGTGTGATTGATTGAGACATTAATATTATTTATTTTTTATTTAAGAATCTTCCAATAATGTTAAACAAAGCCAAATAATTTTGACTCACTCAAATTGTTTTCTTCATGTAATATTGTCTATTCCATTCGACTTAGATTGATTGTGATTTTATATATCCGATTTGGTTTTGGCTGAAATTGCTTGGTACTAGCCCACCTCCAAGGTAAAAAATGAAATAGATATACTAATTTGGCACGTTTTCAATTTGGCAGCTCAATTTTGTATCAAAAACGCTCTACAAGGTAACTTGATTTTTGTCTTTACTTCGATTTTCAATAATCTTCGATAATGTGTGTGATGTTATCCCATTATAACACAAACAAGTAGGGGAGAAAAAAAGGCATAAGTTATGGAGAAAAAAATGCAATGCATGCACATATAATACACCTTTTGAGCGAGTAACAACAATACGATAGGTGCTAGACAAACTCATCTGACTATACGAAAGATAAAATAGGATGATGGTAAGAGAATTTAGAGCATCAATAATAGTGTTTTGGCAAAAATGTCATACTATAAGAACTTTAAAGTTCTTCCATTATTTCGAAATCAACTAAGACCACTGGAAAAAATAGTCTAATACAGACCTCATTTTATAACTATTTTCTTGGTTCTTCCATTGTGATAAGAAGTTTGTAATTGATTAAATTTAATAGTTGGTGAGTTAATATGATGTTGTATGATCATTACTTCGTACTTTTTTATAAGTTCTATTACAACTAATGCTCTTAGAGCTCGTAACTAATCAAAGTAACACAAGTTATCAAAAGAAATGACTTAAACTTCACTTAAAAAATCAAACCAAATTTTAAACAGAGATAAAAATTATCACTTTAATCTATAAATAAATTATTAAAATATCACAACTTACCGAAAGAAATGACTTAAATTTCACTTGAAAAACAAACCAAATTTCAAACAGAGATTAAAAAAATTATCACTTTAATCCATAGATAAATTATTAAAATAACACAACTTACCGAAACAAATGACTTAAATTTCTCTTAAAGTCACACAAAATTTTAAACTGAGATAAAACTTATCACTTTAATCCATAAATAAATCATTAAAATAACACAAATCATCGATAGTAAATGTAATTATCCGGCTTATAAAATTTTGCCGCGAAATATTAACCGCCAAAATATAAACTTCAAAAATTTCCCGCCATATTCCTTTTCTTGTAAAATCTCCCTTTAATTCACCCCAAAAAAATCCACATTTCTCAACTACCCTTAACCCCCCACAACCCACAATGGACATCACAGAATTAGCCAAAAAGCTCGGCCTCGCCGACAACAAGCCCGTTATCCGAAAGGCGGCCGAGTTCCGCCGCCTCTCCGACGTCAAATTCGACTCCTCCGCCATCGGCCTCGTAATTTCCACCACCACCCCACATTTCCTTTTACTGACTAACACTTCGATAAGACGGTCCTACATTTTACGATAAAAATCCGAACCACGTACTATCGTAGGACTGTCTTACCCAAGTTTTCGCCTTTTATTTTATTTTCGTGACAACCCATCTTTTTTTTTGACAACCCATTAGAAATCCTTAAAAATTGATTTTTTAACAACCATTTTATTTTATTTTTGCAGGGTGAGATTTGCAAGGCCATCATTTGCATAGAAATCGCAGCGAACAAGTGGGTTTCTTTTTGATTTAATTTCTCTTAATGATAATATGATTTTGAGAAATGTATGATGGATTGATTTGGGTGATTTGTGTAAATTTGATAATGTAGGTATGAGGTTATATTTGATAGACAAATGGCAATAAGATTAAGTGGGATGTCAGAGAAAGCATACACCAGATCATTCAACTCTTTGCAGAATGTTCTTGATGTCAAGTGGGTTTGATTTCATTTGATTAATGTTTTTAGACTTGATTTGATGGAAATTTCGAGGTTTTTAATGATGGGTTTTGTTTGTAGGAATAATTTGGATATTAGAGAATTGGCTATTCAATTTGGATGTGTTAGGATTATCCCCCTTGTGCAGAAAGGGTTGAAGCTGTAAGTATTTTTACTTGTCACATGTTGTTATAATTTGTATGATTGGAGTTTTCATTAGATGTGATTTGATTAAATATAGGTTGGGGATTAGTGATCTGTTTCGAGTAGCCAGCTAATGTATGTGGAGTTAACTAAATGGGAATGTTTCTTATGAATATGTTTGGATTGGATGGGAGAAATGTAGAAAGTTTGATTCTTTCATGGATGTTGCTTATTTTAGGAGGTAGTGGATGTTGTGCAAGGGTGTGTTAGAAAATGCGACAGAGACCGGCATTTCAAGGGTTGTAATTGTGGTCTTTGTCGATTGCATGACTCGGTTT
Source organism: Corrigiola litoralis (assembly GCA_901111285.1). Classification (NCBI taxonomy): domain Eukaryota; kingdom Viridiplantae; phylum Streptophyta; class Magnoliopsida; order Caryophyllales; family Caryophyllaceae; genus Corrigiola; species Corrigiola litoralis. The sequence goes on from CAAKMY010043075.1 coordinate 29,606, forward strand.
ATGTATGTCTGAAGATTGATGGTTTGCTTGAAAGGCCCGGCTTGCGTTTGTGAAATTGCCTCAATGGGAAGGTTATGTGTGTTTAAAGACTTGGGTATGATTAGATATTTTGATGTGACACTTATATGCGTTGCATTGTATTACAGTTTGTTACAAATGTGCGAGAGAGCGGCATGTTCAAGGTTTTAATTGTGTGGCTTTGTCGATTTCAAGACTGTTAATTCTTATGTTGATTACTGTTTTCCTCTGTCGAGTTAGAACCTTGCTAGATTTAGTGTACAAGTGTACGAGTGTCTTTTGTGTTTTCTGTTAAAGCGTGAGAGAATGCAGCATTTGAAGGTTTTGGCTGATTGTTGTACTTTACAGATTTCCACATGCATAACCATGCTAGATTTATTGGTCACTTGAAGGCTTTGGCTGATTGCTGTGCGTTATTGATTTCCAGTTACAAGGAAAGATTCTTTGCTTCTCTTCCAGCTAGCAGGAGGGGTAGCACTGATTTCAGTCGACCTATATTTATGGCTGTAGCATTCTACTTATGTGCCAAAAAGCATAAGGTACCGGCTCATGAGCTGAATGGCTCGTCTTAGGTGTGGCTATTTGTGTAAATACAAGTTTTGGATTCTCATGAGAAGTGACTTTTTCTACTTCTTTACAGCTTAAAGCTGACAAAATTAAGTTAATTGAGCTATGCGGAGCTTCGGAATCAGAATTTTCCAGTGTAAGCAATCACTGATCCTTGAAAGTGGTTCACTTCTAAAATTGCATCCGCCTGCTGGTAAAGGAGTGTTTTGATGTTTGAGATTCATCTGTAGGTTTCTAATTCGATGAAGGACCTGTGTCATGATGTTTTTGGAGTGTTGAACGAAAAGAAAGATCCCAAAGAAGTGAAAGGGAACAGAGGTAGCACTCTTGATCTGTCAACTTGTGCCTATGAATCAACTCGAGGAACTTAAGACTGATTTGTGTTACATGTGTGCAGAACTTCTTGATGTGTTCCCTGAAAAAAGGGGATATGAGGATGGTGGTTACATGTCTGATGAAGAGAAAGAGGTATTCGCAGATTTCAGCATGTATCTAGTCTCAGCTAGCTTATGTTCTTCATTGCACATAATTGGTTCCACTTCAGTTTCAGTCAGTCATTTCTACGTTGTACATACTGATATACCTTTGTCCTACTGTAGCTATTTGGTTTTCTTCGTGTGGTAGTAATCACTAACTTTATTCCGTTACCTTGTAGCATACTTCTATAATCACTTAAACTCCGGAAATCCTTCTCTATGACTGAAATTAAAAAGCACTACGTTCGGTAGCCCTTCACACATTTCCTAGGTCTAACACTCTAGCCTCTTTGTAATAACTAACAAGACCACACATGGTGCATATTAAAGACTGATGCACTGAAGCAGTTGACCTTATTTACACTAGCTTAACTTTTAGATTTTGGTGTGATCGAATTTTCTAAAAGCTTATAGAAATTTGCACATGGAGATCCTTGAATGGACATCTAGTAATGTCTTGATGTAATGTTAAGATCCCTAAAACATGTACAATTGCTAAAACTGCCGTGCTAGTCTGAAAGATCAACAACTTTTTCTGGACAAACAAGTAGTTGATATTGTTGTCACCACTCACTATATTAGCTTAATCCTACGTGCAGCCTTCAAGCTACAAAAAACGCAAGCGAATGGAGAAACATGCTTATGAGGACTGGAAATCAACAGTGGTGTCATCAATCAAAAAAGGCAAGGATAATACTGGTATGTTTGTGGATCATTGTGCAACCAACAAGGCAACAAGTAAACAATTTGGATCTGTAAGGCCTTTCCCGTTTCTAATTGCTAACTACTTATATGCATTACTTTCAGTTGCTACAAAGCGGACTAAGCAAGCCCGGCTGAGCTTTCCAACTACTACCCGTGATATCCAGAATTTGGAGGTTACATAAGTCTTATTTTATTCCTGTGTCTAAGACCTTTCAAATTGATGTGCTCAAAAAATCTATTTTCCGCTGAGAGCTCGAAGGGCACGAAAGGAGGAGTAACTTGTTTCATATCTCATTTGTTTGTTGTCACCAAGTAGAACTGGTGTATTTTCACTGGAATTTCATGTACACTGTACAGAACATATTAATCAAACCTTCCATCAGTTGACAATCTGAGATAAGGTTCATTGTGCCACAGAACATGCTTCAGTAACATCTGCTGTTTCTATTCTTCTCTTTTTTCCGTTTTAGATAAGATATTCTTCCTCTAAAATTTAATATGATGAATTCGACAGCAAGATGTTACGCATGTGCCAGATTCTAAAACACTAAAGTTGCTACCAATCACAAATATAGTTAACTTCTGCAGTCTTTACAAGGTAGTGGCCCAATCATTGCCAATGTGGCTTTCTATAGTAGTATTTCTCATTTAGGAAAAGAATCCACTGGAACATGTATGCCAACCGCCAAAGCAGTACTAGTTACAGCTCATATTTCTGCTGAAAGAATGCATGTGTTGTGCAGTATCATGGGTGCTGGCAGAATGCAGGTCTGGTAATGTCCTGAAGTGATTGATTAATATAATTTACCAATGAACAATATGTAGGGAGGCAAACTCTAAGTAGAAAACCCCAATAATCAGTGATCAGAGAACCCCCAACCCCTTTTCCATGATTTCTTTAAACAAAAGTTCATATGTAAAAAAAATCTTCTTTAGGCAGATATGTATATTCTCCAAAGCCTGCAGGATGAACTTTGTAAGGAAATTTTCCTGCCACCCAACTTCCAGCCTATTGGAAATTCACATTGCGTATTTGCATCTCAAATTTCATCCCAGGCTAGAATAAACAAGAATAGATCTATCAAGCTATATGCCATTTAATTTTTGTCCTATCCTAGCATCCTCGTTTGTGGGGGACTAGGGTCCTCCAGGCTTTCTACCAATATCTTTAGACTTTAGCTTGACGATGTGTAATTGTGTAAGTTATAGTGTATGTCCAAGGAGAGAATATAGGAGTATAGGACTATCATATCGATGTGAGGAAAAGAAAATCAGAAACTGTGTAAAGCTATAGTTACACCTCACATGTTAAGCTTGTTTAGTCAAGTACGCAGGGTAAACATCAAACAACCAAAATGTAATTTCGACTCTAGTACAACATTAAATCTGGTAAACAGGTTACCTCAAACGTACCATTTTCTACGTCTCGAAAAGCCTTTAATGTTAATCAAGAGGAGCTTAATCTCAAGTTGCACAAGCTACTTCAAAGACCTAATGAAACCTTACAAACCTACATATGCATATTTATCAGTCATCCTTGATTACATTCGAAATAGATGGTTTGCAAAGATAAACTAGTAAATCTATAAAGATAACTTTTAATCTTTTCCCCTCTCATATGAGATAGAATGTTCTCATTAAAAATTAGTGAAACTCTTAACCATCGCCTAATCTTATATCTAATACTCCATATCATATCATATAAGAGAAATCATTCTCAAAGATAAGCTAACTTAGAATTCCTTTATCCATAATTGGGTGTTTATTTGACTTTGGATACTCCTTTAAAATTAAGAAATACAAACAAAACTCCCCAGTACGCAAGCATCACATGAGTACATAACTAACCACAATGACTTCTAACTTCACTCAGTCAGACTATCACCATCATGCAACCCTCACAGCATCAGCCATTCAGCCCAGTCAAAGGCAAAAACATAGCCCAGTCAACTATGGAAGGCCCAAATTTGCATCAATCATTCATTTTTCCACACCAACCAAACACAAAGTCACAAACACAACTACTTGGAAGCTTCCGAACTAACTAAACTGTGGTGTTTCCTCACTTCCCATCCACAGTTTCCAGAAACAAATATCTCTTCTTTTTTCTTTTCTTTTCTTTTCTTTTTTGTCAGTCAAATAATATCTCCTATCTCTTCTTTTTTTCTTTTCTTTTTCTTTTTGGTCAGTCAAATAACATCTCCTCCCCATACCACAACTCACAACACTCACTCTCTCCACAAAAAATAATGGCCAAGACTTTTCCATTTGTCTAAATATTATTATTTTCATAACTAAATATTATTATTATTTCCTCACTATATAAAAACCCTAACTACCCAGCTAATATTTCCACATTATTATTACCTTTATTAATATCATCATTTTAAATGTATCATTATCACATCACTCTTTTCCCCTCTGACTTTTCTCCTTCTAAGGAATCAAAATAATTACTATCATATCATATCACATCATATATTATTAATATCATTATATATCATTTGATCCAGCTTCATATTTACTAGCATTGTCTGACCATTATTATTTTTTTCAATTTCTACCCTTTTCATATTTCTCCATCTTTTCATCTGGGTCTAGCTCAGATCACCAATTCATGCAATAATATTATCTGGGTTCCATTCATTCATGTGATTTTCTGATTTATTTTCTGGGGTTGTCATAGAAATATAAATATATATCTTTGTATTTGTATTAAAAAAGATGGATATATGGTCTGATGAAATGTTGGGTACAGTGGCACCAATAATTGTGTATTGGGTGTATTCAGGGATTTATGTGATGTTGGGTTCATTTGATAATTATCGTTTGCATTCAAGGAAAGAAGAAGATGAGAAGAATTTGGTTCCTAAAAAAGTTGTTGTTAAAGGTGTTGTTCTTCAACAAACTGTTCAAGCTATTGTTGCTTTCCTCCTTTTTTGGGTATGTTTCTCAAAGTTTGGACCTTTGCTTTGATCTGTGCTTTACTAGCTTAATTTGTGTCTTTTTGTGGATTATTTGGTGCTTTTTTTATTGTTAGTGTGATTTTTAGCTTGTATATTATGCTAATTATGGGTTGAGTAAGTTAATTTGACTTGCCATTGTGTTAGTTTTGAGGTATGAGTTTAGTGGTGGGTTATATGAAGTGAAGTAAGTGTAGTTGTATATAAAAGATTGCTCTTTACTAGCTTTATTGTGTTTTATTGTGGATTATTTGGTGTTTCTTTTATTGTTAGTGTGATTTTTAGCTTGTTTATTATGCTAATTATGGGTTTGATTAGTTAATTTGACTTGCCATTGTGTTAGCTTTGAAGTATGAGTTTAGTGGTGGATTATATGAAGTGAATCAAGTGTAGTTGTATATGAAAGATTATTTGATGTTTTTCTTAATTGTTAGTTTGATGTTTGGCTTGTACATTATGCTAATTATGGGTTTAATTAGTTAGTTTGACTTTTCCTTGTGTTAGTTTTGAAGTATGAGTTTAGTGGTGGGTTAGTTTATGAAGTGAAGTAAGTGTAGTTGTATATAAAAGATTGTTATTTGTACTTGTATTATTGAGAAAGTTGTATATCAATGATTTTTAGCTGAGAAAGTTGTTAGTGAAGAATGGAGTGGAGGAAGAAGTTTGATGACACGTGTTTTGGGTTTCAGTTGTTATTGTTGTGATTTGTTGTGGATTTCGAATAATTCGGTTATAAGAAGTGTGTATGGTTTTCATTAGTTTGTCCGGCGCAGTTGTGCGCAAGGAGTCGTGTGGAAGGAGTCTTTATCAGGACTCTTGTAAGAGATTGGAGTATGAGTGATGACTGTGAAAGGAGTTATCTCTTTTAGGGTGGATGGTGATGTTTAGGGAAAAAGTCTTGGGAGTAGGCTTTGGTGAGAAAAGAGTTTGCAATGGTAGTCTTTCGGTTAGCAAGAGGAATTGCTTCAAGGTCCATTTTGATGGGACGGTGAATATCTTCACTTGAAAATTAATCATCGATGGAAAATATGTTCAAGGGAAATGGATTTGGCGATAAATTTTCCTTTGTTTAGTTGTACAGAAGAGAGAGGGAGAGAGAGAAGGAGGAGGAGGAAGAGAAAGAGAGGAGGGAGAACAAGACTGGGAGGGGGAAATGGGCAATAGTTGTTTAGAATTGGAAAATTGGTTTCTGTTTGGGTGACGGATTTTTTCAACTTCTTTTTCCTCTTTCCCTCCTTCCTAAACCAAATAAGGGAAATCAGAACAAACATTTTCTAAGAAGCCATCTTCCCCAAACCAAACACAACCTTAGTTTCTAAGAGTCATATTTGAGAAAGCATATGGAATTTGGGCAACATACTTGAGCTGCAGTTGATTTGGTCTGAAAAGGTATTGGCTTGGTGGAAGATGTAATCAATGGGTACCTTGAGAAAGTCACCATGATTTGTCACTAGATTGGGGAAAGTGATGAAGATGAAAAAAGTAGTCTAGTTTGGCTTGCTGGACACCCCTCCAACTTTTTCTAGCAGACATTGTTTTCCATTTTTATTTTTGACCTTGAGATGGAAATAGGAGAAGCGTGATTTTGTCAATTGAGCTCTTAAATACATAGAGTGGTTTATTTGTTTGATTAGTTACCTTTGGTAACTTCTGACGTGTGCGAATATTATACCTATAGTATATGACTGAGAGTTGGGAAACTAGCATGTTTTGTCCTAGGCTATGCTTCTAGTGAAAGAGCTATAGAAGGTTAATTATCATACCATAGTTACTATCAATATTCAATTCTTTTTTTTTTTTATTTGATAAGAGTCATTATTCAATACTATATATTCCTCCTTTTAAGAGGATAAGGCTTATTTGATAATTCTGCTTTGTGTCATGAGCTTAAGAATCCCACAAGTGAATTTGGTGGATGCTCACTTGAAAGATTTACTGGCAGCCACCCTCACTCTTCAGGAGAACTGGTGGATGTTTTTTATTTTTTATTTTTAAATAAATGTGTGGTGTCCTTCAACTACAGACCATGATTACAGTGGGAGGTGGGACTGGAGCTCGAATGTATTATTTGGGAGAGTGATTAATCTAGTGGTAGTTTCACAGGGCTCAGAATGGTCTAATTAGAAGTCTTATTCATCTTTTAGAGTGTAATGGGTTAAACTGATCAATCTTTTGCTCCTGGTCCTTCTCAGTTGGTAAATAAAATTTGTCATGCTTACCCAATTAATAATGGATACATGTCTTCCAAAATTATCTGTAGGAAAAATGAGTAGGCAGATTCATTAATGCAATTGACTAAAAAAGACTTGCTGACTTTTCTGGGAGGGGGGGGGGGTGTTGCTTAATAATTAAACACAAAGCAAACGGTGGAGGAATGATAGTCTCCCTGTGGGTTTGAGTCATATAGTTAGCTGAGCTTTGACAGCTACAAGTTTTTGTTTTGGTAACATGTCTTTGTCCTTAAACATCCAGGCTTATATTCTATCCATCAGTGAAGATCATGAGTGTCAGTTTGGTCATTATTCCTATGTGTTCGATTAACATGCCTTGGCATTTAAATCTATCTTGTTTACCCATGGGGACCATGGAAAGTCAGATTTAGAAGCAGAACTCTTGGATGGACTGTTCTGCGTTCATCTCAAGCGAGTTCTATTGGTCATGTATTTTCGCTTACTGAATTTTCTGTTATCATTAGGTTGATTTTTTTATTGTTTTACGTTGTCTCGAATATATTTTCTGGCCTTTTATAGTAAGATTGTTGGTCGAGTAATTAAGCTGTTGTCTAGATTAACTAGCCCTTCTCTTCCGTATGATCCTTTGTGGGAGATAATAAAGTGTATTTAATATCTAGCTCGGTTTTGCTGTTAAAAATGCAAATTTCACGTCCTTACCGAAAAGAAAAAAAAAAACAAATTGGTGCTATATGTTTCTATTATATGTTAGTACTTAGTACCATATGTTTTTAGTGTAACAATTTGGTATTTTTTACATAAGAAAACACTCACTCTACAAAAAGGTTTTGTGGGTTTGAGTGTGAGCGAGGATTTTAAGTTGCTCTCTTGCTCTGGAAATGTGCAGTCTTAGCCGTTTTCTATGTATTTGGGTGGAGCAAAATTCACAAATGCTTCAGGTCGCACTGACCCTTTGTATTATGTGTGGGGGAGGGTGCTTTCTAGCTACTCTTTGGGCTAAGGCTGTGGGTGTTTTTAACGGCGATATTGATCATTATCTACAGCGGGATTGGGCCGAGTTCTGTGAAGCTTTGCGGAATTCTTGTTCTGTTATGCTTCCTTTTTATTTTTATTAACGAAATCTTATTTTCTTCGTTAAAACTGTTTTTTTCCAAGGTCTTTCAGAAATAGACTTTTTGCATATCAAGGGCAACACTGTGCATCATGGTAGGTGGTTATCCAAGACCAAGTCTACGGTAGATATTTACTAGGTGGTTGATGATGATCATTGTGATAGTGTTTTAGGTTTGATGAGGTGCAAATTATCTTAATGTTAGCTGTTGTAAATAATTGGTGGTCACACAAGACCATGCGTGGCTAGAAATTTACCAGGGGATTGATGACAATTGTGGTGGTGTTTTCAGGTTCAATGAGGTTCCTTTTTTTTTTTTTTTTTTGAGGTGATGTTGTAACTGAATAATATAGTGAACCCATCCCTTTTTCCCAATTTGTTAATTCACTGGTTGTCCATGCTAATCTTCTCATGATTATGCTTGCAAGCATAATGTGATATTGCAACATGAATCCTTAATTTTCTTGGTTTATGCTTACTTGCTGGCTGGAAATACTATTGTGCAGTTGACAGGAAGTTCTGAGGAGGTTGTAAGCGAGCAGAAAACTTCCTTTTTTGGCCTCGTTCGTCAATTTGGTACGGCCATGATGGTCCTGGATACATGGCAGTACTTCATGCACAGGTACATGCATCATAACAAATTCCTGTACCGCCATGTCCATTCTCAGCATCACCGGCTTGTTGTGCCTTATGCCTTTGGGGCTCTTTACAACCATCCTCTGGAGGGCCTTATTCTTGATACTATTGGGGGCGCTCTATCATTTCTTGTTTCGGGTATGTCTCCACGGACGTCCATTTTCTTCTTTTCCTTCGCAACAATAAAAACAGTGGATGATCATTGCGGCTTGTGGCTACCTGGAAACCTCTTTCACATCTTCTTCAAGAACAACACTGCTTACCATGATGTGCACCACCAGCTCTACGGCAGCAAATACAACTTCTCGCAGCCATTCTTTGTTATGTGGGACCGAATCCTTGGAACCTACATGCCTTATTCACTAGAGCACAGAGAGGGTGGTGGTTTCGAGGCCAGACCTGCAACGGAGTGTAAGAATGATTGATGCGTTAAAAGTACGGAGTAATTAGTTAGCTTCTGTATGTGATACATGTACCACTATCACTAGTCCTCTAAATTCATTATGAGCTTCCCTGGAATGTGTTCCTATGTACATGCTGGTTTTTGTAATCTTATTGATTTGTGTCTATATGAAGCTTTTTGACTCCTAAGCAGAATCCAGTCGTGTAGAGTTGTCATTTCGTCATTGCTTTTTCTGGATGACTGCTAGTTTGTATCAGGGACTTAATTTATGACATACCTTTTGGTAAATGGTGTATTTGATTACTGCAAGTGGGAATCACATACGCAGTAATGTTGTTTTTTTCGCGTTGTGACATCAATGCAAATGTCTTGATGGCCTGAGATGTGTGACTGCTGTTTTAGCAATAGCTTCAGTGCATTGTAATTTCCTGGCATTTCTGCTGCTTCTACGTTAGTGTGAGTAAAATTTTCCCGAATGCAAGTCTTGGAGATGCATATAGATAAGTTGCTGCGGTTTCTGTTACAATGGCCACGCCTCGTCAATGATTTTGAAGGTATATCTGGCTAAAGATCAAATTGAATTTGCTTATGATACTTTGAAGTTTGAACCATGTTAGGCAAGATTATCTGAGGAGAATAAATCACCATTACCAAAACCACGAATATTGCTTCTGGAACTTATTTGATTCAACCTATCCAATAGTATGTATTAGCAGTGTCTCCTCCTGTGAAGGCAGTACTGCTATGTGTCGTTTGTGCTTCCTTTGTACCACCTCATTATTTATGATTGTTCAATTTTTTTTTCCTTACGTTTGATTGAAATTGTAAAGAATTAGATAAGACGGAGAGAGTACTAATCAATTTAGACTTGGTGCATTGATTTCATATTCTAAGCAAAACAATGATTATGTAAAGATAGAATTTGTAAAGATAGTCATATGAAAACTATTTCAATACTAGAATACAAATGAATATGTAGTACTTTCATTTCATGAATTAGTTTAGTTTGGAATGGAGGGAGTAAATTCAATATGATTGGCTAACCCACCTCTCCCCCTCGTCCCTCAAAAAAGAAAAACGCCAAGGCTAGTTATAGAGGGCTAGAGACCGGAACTCCACCACTTCTAATTACAACTGAAAAACAACTTTAAGAATCCAAAAGAAAGTATTTTGATTGGGCCAAGAACCTAAACACATACCTAGAGAAAGGTAATAGTTGATATGAACAACTTGTTTTCACATCTCTTCTTTTATTAATCTATATCGTGAGTAATTTTATGAAAATTTAATATTTTTCCTCATTTTGTCCAATATTGTCTCTCCGTTCCGAAAAGCACCACCTCACCTCCTTAACATTAACGTCCACCACTGAAAACACCAATTCCACTAGCATAACAACTCACTCCATAAACACCTCTTTTACAAGAAAACCGAGGATTCCCCTTAGATGCCTGGATCACTACCCCAACCTTTGAAAACATCCACTCCCTTCATCTAGACTCGTAGCTCCAGAGTATGTCAATAAGAAAAACTAAATCAATCAAGTGTGACACTCACGGTAAAAAGAAAAAGATAAAGAGAAGATAAACAGAAATTCGTTCAAGTAATACAATTTTATTGTTCACAATTTTAAGTTTTCAAAGAAAAGAACTAGCTCAGATGGTTAGAGTTTGAGGTTGGGGGTTCGATTCCTTTCACCGACATTGTGCACTCATTTCAGACAAAAAAAATAAAAATTCAAGTTTGCATTTATTCAGCACATGCTAACTTAACGACCCAATCTAATCTCAATAAACTCCCTGCAATTTAATACTACCATCGTACGTACCAATCAGACATTCAGACTAGCAATATGCTGCTGGTTGCTGACGGTCCATGATTTGATTGTCCTTGTATCATTATTCATTCACGTAATAATTATCTTAAAAGATTACAAACATTCCCTATTTAATTTGTATTTAGGCTCACTGAATAATAAAGATATCGTTAATGGTTGCATGAAGCATTTGTGATCTTCAGTTTGTCATTTTCATTGGCTGCGGAGAGTTCTGGTTCATTTCCCCTCCACGTAAAGGGATTTGCTTCCTTACGCCCATGCTTAGTGTAAAGACCCGCCACTT
>CAAKMY010043076.1:0-14431 GCA_901111285.1 Corrigiola litoralis
TGCTTTAGTATATAGTATAGATTAAGAATAAATAATAAGACTATAATTGTTAAAAAAAGACCAAAATTCATGAAAATAGATTATAGTACATTCATATAAGATTACATGATATATTTTATTTTTAAGTCCTTATTTTAGTTTTTTTTTTCATTTAGTATATTTTCATTTAGTATATTTTCATTTAACACCATAGAATATATTATAATATTTTGTTTCTGTTTTCCAAAAAGTCTTGTACGTATGAGACTGTCTAATTTTATGGTAAAACTAATGTGATCTTGACTTAATATTTTTTTTTTTATTTTCCAGACACCAACACTTGAATCAGGATTATGGTATAGATGTGGCCATTTTCTTTAGACACTGCCACATGATGCATAGTATAGATGTAATAATTTTTTTTTTACACCACCTCATAATTTAGGATTGTAGTATAGATTAGCCATCTTAGCGTTTCCCACGAGGACTTAGTTGAAAAAGACGTTTAAAGTCTGGCGTCCTAAGAGCACCTACAATAGTGAAGAAAAAGATGTTCTTAGAAACCTTAAGAATAAAAAATGACTAAAAACACCAAAAATTACTCACAATGGTGAATATTTGATGTTCTTAGCTAAGAACAAAAGGCCATAAGAACAAAAAATGTCATTTTTAAGAACAAAAATGTGGCCCCGTGGTGACTACAGTCCAAAAGGATGGAAATGGAAATGGGAAAGGATGGACTGCACAGCAGAATGTTGTTGGTCTGTAGTTGTGTACCATTAACTTGCACAATGGTGCGTGAATTAGCAAAAGGAGAGGGGGACTGCTTGCCAAGTGGCAAGGTTTTATTGGACAGCAGTTTTTTTTTCAAATAATAGCTTTACAATTTTTAAAATGGTTTTTTACGAAAATAAATATATTTAAAAAAATTATATCAATGTTCTTATTTTTTCTCTCTATAAAATGAGATCCATTTTGCAATATTTTGACACATTTAAAAAAAGAAAGGAAATAGAAAATAAAAACAAACTTTTGGTGTTCACCATTGTGGAAAATTATTTGTTTGTGCTTAGTAAGAACAAAGGGTGGTGATATAAGAACAAATTTTTTGTTCACCATTGTACATGCTCTAAAGGTTAGACTATGTTCATTGGTGCCCTCTAGAATGGTGACACTCAATTTTTTATTCATATTTTTGAGCCATATACACAATGACACTGTTTTTTTTTTTTATACTCCATTGGTGCCCTTCAAGATTGATGACACTATGCTGTCTCTCATACTTTTCAATAATACCCAATTTACATATTCCTTTGAATTTTATCATTTAATAATCGAAATGATTAATACCAAAATATATCAAGTTTGGTCTCTAATTATAGAGCGTAAAAAAATTATGACCGGTGCTATATTTTTATGTTTTTTAGAATTTTTTTAAGTCATGTTTATGGCCGTTATAAAATTACAATAGCTATAATTGAAAAGTAGGAGAGAGAAATCCACGTGTCTTTGTTCCATTAGCTCTTCATATTTCTTTTTTCTTTTGCCTTTTTATGTTTTACCCTTACTTTTTTTCGCATCAATTAAAAGGAGGCAAGTATCCCTTTGTCTCCCATGACACTAAATGTCACCATTTTCAGTTTTAGCTTTATTTTTTCATTCTTCTCAAGTGTGAAGAGTGTCACACACCCCTCTAAAATGTCACCAATGAACCCAGTCTTAAAGGGGTGGGTTTTTGGCTTTTGGTTTTTAAATTGGTCAAACGACCTAATAAAAGTGTGCAAATGATTTTTTCCGTTAGCTTAAAAACTGATTTGTAAGCAAATTCTCAAGAATCTATAAAATATTAGCTTTTTTCTTGGCTTTTTAACTTTTATACTTATTTTACAACTAAAAAGTCAATTTTTTAAATCAATTTTACCAAATACTTTTCATTCAACCTAACAACAAACCATTCTGACCAGCCAAAATAACCAATTAATCAACAATCGGAGGGAACGACCAACCACCAATAATCAATTGCCAAATAACGCCAAAGTGAAATAAATTCTAAAACAATAGATAGTTCTAGCTAGACTTCTAAGATGATGACCATAGAGAATTTCACTATATGTAAGGCCCAGCTACAGAGATTTCATTTCTTAAATATTGCTAATCCTTACTCCAAAAACCAACTTCGTCAAGATGATGACCATGGAGAGTTTACTCTATTATGCCACCTGGCTTGCAGGTTTCTTGATTCTAAAATGGGTGTGGAATACTTTGAATGCTGTATGGTTTGTACCCAAGAAGCTAGAAAAGCGCCTCAGACAACAAGGTCTGGGAGGAAATTCCTACAGATTTCCTGCCGGAGACATGAAGGAGATCAGTAAAGCACGTAAAGAATCAATGCAGAAACCCATCTCTTTTACTCATGACTACTTCCCACGTATCCAACCTGTGCTCCATCAACTTATCACCAAATACGGTTTGTCTCTCATCTTGTATCCCCTTTTTTTTAGTGTAAGATTTGACATGTATCAAAAGTTGTGTGATGCATTCATGATGATATGGTTGATGATTAACTACATCTAAGTGCAGGTCCAAATTGTGTCACTTGGATGGGGACTGCCCCCACTATCAACGTTACTGATCCTGAGCTAATAAGGGAGGTCTTCTCTAGGCACGAAGAATTTCGGAAGCCAAGAACTAACCCACTTACTATGGTACTTTCCCCTGGAATTACAGGCTATGAAGGTGAGAAATGGCAGAAGCATAGGAGGCTTGTCAACCCAGCATTTCAGATGGAGAGGCTTAAGGTATCGATTTAAAATAATAGCATAACACATACTCCGTATAGCATACTGTCTTCACCTACTTAAGTTAAAAGTCAAAACCTTATCATAAATAATGATAATTAAGTACTACGGACTTCACTACTTCGTATTTTTCTTGTTAATACACGTACTCTGAATATTTTGTAGCTTATGCTGCCAGCATTCCGCGCCAGCATTAGTGACATAATGGAGCAGTGGGAGAAGAAAGTGCCTGAAGTAAGCTCTTGTGAGATGGATGTGTGGCCGTATTTTACAAACTTAACTGCAGATGTCATCTCTCGGGCTGCATTTGGTAGTAGCTATGAGGAAGGAAGACAGGTGTTTGAACTTTTGACGGAACAGAAGGATCTCGTTATGACTCATCTGCCATATGCTTATATCCCTGGATATAAGTAAGCATTCCTTTTTTCTATTTTTTTTGTTATCCCATCTTTAGTTTTTTAATCCTCCTTTTATTTGCTATGCATTACGTAATGCATTCTTCTCTGTTGACTTCAAGTTCCAAGCAGCCACTAGCCATCAGCCCAACAATAGTTGTATTGTGGAGTCTAAAAGTACTGTGGTTGCTCTTGACCCTTTTGTTCCTACTCCGTAATTTTATTTGGTAAAACAAAAGTTCTATAAGCCGCACTCTGGATTCGATAAAAAAAGTGGTACGTAGATTTGGAGGAAGATCTTTCACATCTTTTGAGATCCACTGTACTTTATAAATTCCACAAAAAAAAAGGTTTTTTTCAGGTTTTTTTATTAATTTTTTTTTGCTTCATCAACTTAATTCATACGGAGTACTTAAGAGTTGGTCGTATACTCTTAATTTCCATGATATGGCTGTGTAAATGTGCAATGACAGTCAATCTTATGCCTGAACACTACGGAATATGCAGCTAGACCACCATTATTTTTTTTGGGTGTTAGACTACCATTTTTGTTATTAGTTCATCATAAGTACTCTGTATATCCTAGTGTTTCTATATACGGAGTATTTTATTGTCGAGTAGTTAGAAGTATTACGCGTCGCTTCTTGCTTTGTTTATTTGTTTAACAATGCATCCTAATAATATTGATAAACCTACGCCTTTAGGTATTTTCCAACAAAGGGCAATAAAAGAATGCAAGAAACCGACACTGAAATACGAGCTCTATTGAGTATGATAATTGGGAAGAGGAAGAGGGCAATGGAGGCTGGAGAAGCTACTAAGAATGATTTGTTGGGGATACTTTTAGAGTCCAATTTCAGAGAGTCTCAAAATGAACTTAGCGAGAACAAGAAAGGAAAACTTGCAATTAATTTCCACGAGTTGATTGATGAATGTAAGCTCTTCTTCCTTGCTGGGCAAGAGACCACATCAGTATTGTTGGCTTGGACAATGATCTTACTGAGCAAGCACCAAGATTGGCAAACAAAAGCCCGAGAAGAAGTCGTAGCAACGTTTGGGACAAATCCGCCAGACTATGATGGGTTAAGCCGTCTAAAGATGGTAAGTGCTCTGGCTTTATTTACAGATTCCGCCATATATTCAACTAATCACAATTCGACAGAATGAATAACGCTAACATACTCATTTTACACTTGTCTTCATGATGCTTAATTAACTCTATCTTCATGTGTGGTTTATGTAGATGCAAATGATTCTGCACGAGGTCTTAAGGTTATATCCTGGTGTGGTTGCAACCAGTCGAAGGGTATTTGACTGCGATACAAAATTAGGAGACTTAGTGGTCCCTCCTGGTGCAGTAATTAATCTTTCAATACTCCATGCTCATCATGATCCTGAAGCTTGGGGCAACGATGCCAAAGAATTCAAACCAGAAAGATTTTCGGAAGGGATTGCAAAAGCGACTAATGGGAAAACCTCATACTTTCCCTTCGGGTGGGGCGCAAGGATCTGCATTGGACAAAATTTCGCACTTACTGAGGCAAAGATGGCAATTTCTATGATATTGCAGCAGTTTGCTTTCGAGCTCTCGCCATCATATGCCCATGCTCCTATTAGTCTGTTGGCTCTTCAACCTCAATTCGGAGCTCATCTCATCCTACGTCGAGTTTAAGCGCATTTATGGATGCATGCAATAACGCTATCATTCAAGCGAGGTCATTTTACAAAGTCAGTTAAGGTCTTAAGGAGTCTACTTTTCGAGGTTCGGTGTTCGATCAGCAGCCTGTTTCAAGAAAAATTGCCAGAATTACTACAGTTTCTTTTCTGCTCAGTCGGAGTAATATATATCTATGAGAGTATGAGCATAGATTAGAAATCAGTAGGAGTTTCTTGAGTTTCGCCATGTTGGTCTCATAAATATTGAGCTGCGTCTTTATTTCTCCGATTCATTTTCTCAGAAAATATACCTCAATAATAAAACAGTAATTATAATTACATGTTCTCCATCCTTTCCATCTATTATATACTCCATATTTCTGGATTTTATGGTTCAACAAAAGATCTATTTGTGCTACTACGTATTTTATTACTCATATATTCGTATCCAGCAGCCGCACGTAAAAATTGGGTGCGACAGTTATTCTAGATAGTTTTTGTTTATTATCAGACATAAAAATGTCTATTTAAGATAAGTTTACTTTGAGACACTTTTTTTTTTATTATACACGCAGATGTCTATTTTAGACACTTTTTATGTTATTCCAGGTACACAGAAATGTTTATTTCAAACATGTTTATTCTAAATTGTACTTTGTCATTATGAGACACAGATGAGCTTTTTCCCTATTCAACATTCACAAATTATTAGAAAAGACCGTCTACTTTTATTATAAAAATAGACCAACTTTTTACTAGGTAGCTTTTCATATGCTCCCTACAAGCCCAAAGTAGTTGTAGATTTATATGCTTTTATTGGGTCAGCATGGCTTTGTCTACTTTTATAATAAAAGTAGACGGTCTCTTCCAAGACTAGTTGTTCAACATTTATGTTCTTTTTAGACACATAATTACTTATTCCATACATATAATTGTATATTCCAGACACTTTTTTTCTTCCCATACACATTTTTTCTTCTTTCCTAACATATAACTGCTTATTTCAAACACTGTTGCACCTTGTTTTTTCTGTGGGGCAGTCGAACACAAATCTCCCCATTTTAGTATGTGTGTGTTGCTTAATATGTAGTTGTTTTGAAAGAAACTAGAATATTGATAGTCAACATTGATGCCGTAAGCTATCCTTGGATTACAGGAAATTTTTGAGAAAGAAAGTCTATTTTTATCATAAAAGTATTTAAGTTTTTTGTAAACTAAATCATCCTTTAAAGTCCAATCCAACCAGAGAAATACTATCTTTGTTGGACCAGCATGGGCTCCGTCTACTTTTATGATAGAAGTAGAAGGTCTCTCTCTATATTAGTTATATTAGTTGGATTAATTATATCCCTGCAAAATTATAGCTTCACTGACTTTTTAAAGTACGTGTAAACATGTTGTTATTGACGATCATCAACCTACCTTAATAAATGGAAACCAATCATTCGTTTCAGCTGTTACAATTATTTTCCTATCGAGGTATATTATGTGAAGAACGAATATCTACCGAGCAAATTGGAGCACTGATTATAGTATAAAAGAAATTTTCAAGGCTCATAAAGATCCATTGACGGGCCAGAGGCATACAGTCCTACTGGATCGTTGAGATTGATGAGACTCGACCCCATCCACCTTGACTCATAGAGGTATATTCTAATAAACTGAATATCTTGTATAAGAATTCCGGAAAAAATACAACAAATCTCGGGAAATCTCAAATGAAAAACGCATACTCTCTTTTTTTTTTCCTTCAAAAACACAATTACTAGCTACGTTCAACGAATATGCATGTACACCATAATTTTGAAATAATAAATATGCATGTATGTAATTTCTTAAAAAGGTATATTATAAAATTCCCCTTCCTACCTCAAGGAACGACACATATTATATTGCATGAAACTCAGCTAGATCAAATGATCACACATATTACAGATAAGTTCAAATAGAAAAGAACTCACCGGTAATAGATGAAGAAAAAGAGTAGAAGTTGTTGATCACCCAAGTACTAAAAAGACAAGCTTCTCCATTCTTCTAGATCAAAGAAAAATATTGAACCCATATTGAGAAACTCTTGGATTGCTCTCAGAAATGGTTCATAGGTGTGCTTCAGATGCTAGATGCTTATCTTGGGAGGCAAAAACCTGGAGGGAGGTATTCATAACATCCTACTAAAATTAAAAACTGTTTTTGAGTAAATTGGTATGATGGAGTCTATATTCTCTTTATCTCCTCAACAAGTTCCCTTGTGAAAGTCTAAACAAGGAGGTCACACATCTAATTGGATTCGTGCGGTACCAAATTGAGGTTTGGGGCAGACTATGAATGCTAGGATCTACCGTTGTGTACTATGTTACCGTTTGAATGTTCCCCTATTTTCGGTGTCTCGACCGTATTCTGCTTGCTCCAGGGATTTCAGAGGATATATCTATGGAGATCATACGGTGTCATGTACTAGTGTTGTGGGTATCAAGCGTCGACATAACCTTGTCTGCGACATTCTATTAGATGTCTACTTTCAGTGTGGTAAGGAGGTGGATATTGGGTTGTGTGGCGAACATAACAACCGCATGCGTCCTGCCTACTTGTTATTTTACTCTTGGGAAGGGGACTCGACATATGTGTAGATTTCACATGTTTATCTCATCTTACACAATTTAAGATGAATGACTTCGTCATCGGTCGTGTGTTTGTTAATGTTGCACAGAGAAATTGCATCAAATGTCATGCTAAATGTGCGGCAATCTGACATGTTTTTCCTTTTTTTTTTCTTAGAATATTGTTGTGTTGCTCAAACGGATATAGAAGTTTTCCATGTCTCAAAATGTTGGTGCTCGTACTACTGCGCACATATTTACAAGGATTATTAGCTGTGAGAGCTAAGATAATATTTCAATTTTACTCCATGTAAAAGTTTATGTTGTGATGTATAATGATAATAATATCAATATTAATAACAACAACATAAGTAATGTTGTTGCCCACATATGTACAAGGATTATTAGTTGTGGAAGCTAAGATAATATTTCAATTTTACTCCATGTAAATGTTTACGTGGTGATGTATAATGATAATAATATTAATATTAATAACAACAACATAAGTAATGTTAATAATAACAATGTAAGTAACTTAATTTTGCATAATTGAACTGAACTAGATCGAACAAAACTCATCTAAATTGAACTAATCCAAACTAAATGGTGCAGTCAAACTAAAATGATCTAAACTGAAAAGAACCGAATTGAATGAAAATGAACTAAATTGACTAAACCAAATGAAAATGAACTAACCTGAACTGAAACGGATTGGACTAAACACAAATTGAAAAGAACAAGACCACAATTTCAAGTCTAAGAGTGCCCCTCCCCAACTTCTCTTATCTCGCCATTTCTTAGCCATTTTCCCCTCGAAAAATAAAACAAAAATAAAAATGGCTAGTACAATGAACATAATAAGTCCGGCAAGAATCACCCCATCTGTCCGACAAATCCCCTGTTTGTCCCCTCAACCTCTCCCAACCCTTTCACTCCTGTCCCCTCCCTCCTCTCTCACAACCCGCACTCTCTCCCTCAAACTGACCCCACTTAAACCCCGTACTACTCTCTTCACTGTCTCTGCCCTGCAAAAAATCTCCGACACGGATTCTGTCCCCTTGTCCGCAGACAAGGCGGAAAATCTGTCGTCCTCTGCCGGGGTTTACGCCATCTGTGACCCCACCGGGGAGGTGCAGTTTATTGGGCTGTCGCGGAATGTCGCCGCTAGCGTTGATGCTCACCGGAAGAAGGTTCCTGAGCTATGCTCTTTAGTTAAGGTATGTTTTTATTTTGGATAGAAATGATAATATTTGGTGGGTTTTGTGTGTTGATGTATATGATGTATGATATGATACACACTATTAGACTATGATTTACTCCCTCCGTCGCAATAAAATAGCCCCATATGCTTTTGCCACAAAGATTTAAGGAGAGAAGAAAATAAGGGTTAAAAAGGAGATTGCGGTAGGCTCATCTAAGCACATGGTTGGTTCACATCCAAAAGTAAGGGCATTTTAGAGATAAAAAGGACCCAAATTTTACCAAATAAGGAAATTGGGCTATTCTGTTAGGACACCCTTATAAGGAATATGGGGCTATTCTATTGGAACGGAAGGAGTAATTGCTAAGGTATTATGTTCTATTTAGTTCTAACCCTTACCTCAATAGTTTTGGTTGGTAATCAGTGGCGGAGCTAGAAATTTTTTACGGTCGCTATGAGTAATAATAAATCACTAATGGCCTAATGGGAGCACAATATTTTTTGGGTGATTTTAGGTAGTTAACAAATAAAGCTTGCCGGAATATGTTTTTCCTCCCAACCAAATAAGATAAACTACGGGAAATTAATTGTACAGTTAGTTAAGAGAGGATCGGGAGGGATGGGGGGATGACAGGAAAGAGAATTAGCTTTGGGTATTGCTGGTGCTGGTTGACCATAAATTATGCGCATCGGAATGGAACGACATAACTAGAGTGTAGATATTGGCAAATGATATTTAAGGATACCTCGAGATAGAAATAAAGAGAGGTAGGGGATAAACTGGAGGTAGTAGCGTCCGATTCTGGACCCTTGACTGTGGAGGGTTGATATGTGGCCTTATCTTGTGGAGGATTATAGATTCCCTTGCAGAAGTGAGCAAATGCATTGAAAAGTTTGCGTACTTGTGGTCTATGTTACTCGGACTCTTCATATTGTCTAACATACCCGTTTCGGACACCGGACACTCGGACATGGGTGTAACACTTGGACACTTCATTTTAAGCCAAAAACTTGCTTAATGTTTGTATAATAGTCGAGTCCAACACTTGCACTGGTACCCATGTCGGATACTTGCGGCGGAGTCCAAGTAACATAGCTTGTGGCTATATAGGGCAACAAAGAATTCATATGAACTCCTCATTGCCACCAATTCTGTTCAACCATCTAGTTTATCTGCTGTTGGATTGGACATTACGGCACTTTGACTGAAAGTAAGTCTATGATAAACTTGCTTTTGGAAAGTTTTTTTACTTGGTTAGCAATTATTATCCCTTAGTGACGCCTTATGTCTTCCTGGACTATATGCTCTTTTGGGAGCAAGGGTAGCTGCATTACTCGTTAAGGAAGCGGTATTTGTTCCATATATGTGTATTTTGATAAATTTAGATAGGATAATGAATAACAGACCCAAACGCTGAGACCATGGTATATCGTTGAGGGGGACTTCTTGAGTTTAAACACATTTCTTTATAACATCCTGTCAAATTGTGAATAAACCCCTCTTGTAAGGACAGTAGTAACTGCACGTTTTCAATATGGTCATAAAGTGCAGGGAGGGGCGTGAATGTTCATTGCCACCTTTTGTGTCTTAGGAATATGCCGCCTGGATAAATCTGGAATGAGGTAACCTAAATGCGAAACAACATTTTAGAAGATAGTCACAAAGACCTTCATCTCTTCTACTTTCTCTATTCTCTCCATTCTCAACTCCAGAGAGCTTGAAACCTGCGTTGTCAGGATTTGCAAAGTTGGGTTAATGAATTGCCGCCTAGTTATGGCTTGCAAGTTCTTCAAGTCACTTGCATGATTTGCTGATACTTATGTCTCAATTTTCTCATATATGCTATCCTTTTCCTCTGAATTTCTTTCAATTTGCCCTAGGATTTAGATACACTAATTTCGTTCTTGCTTTTGTCCCATAGAATGATATGGATTATGGGCTGAAATTGATGATTATAACTCTCAATTTTCGTGGAGTTAGTCTCTCTATATTCTGGCTAAGTAGTTGTCTTATATTAGCTGGTGTGAGAGGTGGATAGAGTTATTTATTGTTCTTATAGTTTGTGAGGTGTGTGCTCCCACTTTCCTAGTTATATTCCGTGTTTTATCCTAGCTTTAGTTCAGTAAATGCCTCTGTGGAAGCCTGAATTATGCTTTGATCAGTGGGAATTTGTGAATATTTTTTTCATCATTTATCCTTTCCTCAACGAAATAGTATTAAAGAAAAACCCAGGGTAGATCTTACGTGAAGATGAAGAGCAAAATGTAGAAACAAAGAGCAATGCAGCCTCTGAGATGCTAGTGAGGAGAAACACAAGAGAATGTGAGAACCCAGATACATAAAGCCTCTCCTGCTAGAGGAAAGCTAGAGTTTTTAAAACAATGCACACAAATTTTAGGGTGCAACCTTATATGGTGAATATGTTGAAGATGAGACAAAGGAATATGAAATTATAAGTATCCAACTAGTATGAGGCATGTATTTATAGCTATATGTGAGGCAGTGCGATTTTGCTGCACCTATTTGCTGTGGACATGTATTGCTGTGTACCATTGTAAATTCTAAGATAGTCCCGGACCTAATCTCGCCCCTCATTCCTTCTCACACTCCATTTCCTCTTCTTCCCTCCTTCCCATCCCTTTCCCAACGACCTTATCGTAGATAAGAAATGAAAGTGGGCATAAACATATTTTCGTGCTCTAATAAAAGCCCCCAACCCTAATCTCACCCCTCATTCTCACCTGCCTCTCTCTCCTGCCTTACCTGACCTTGCCCACCTTCTAACTCTCGATTTCCTCTTCTTCTCTCCTCCCCATCCCTTCCCCAACGACCTTCTCTCTCATCTCCTTCCCCACCACCGACGAAGGCAATGCTATTCTCCTCCTTGTTATTTTGGTGCCGTCGACATCGCCTCTCTCTTCCTTCACATCTCTTCTTTCATTTTTTTCTTTTAATTTCACATTTTTCGCTGATTTTTTAGTTTTATTTTTGTTTGTAATTTAAACATTATTCTTAAGCTTTAAATATGTGTTAATAGTGGTGATTTGCGATTGTTGTGTGGTGAAATTTGTGATTTGCAGTTATTTTCATGTTTTAAGGTTCAAATATGTGGTGGTTTGGTGTTTTTGGTGGTGGTTCAAATCGGGGTGATTACAACACTTTGTTAGAGTTTTTAGGGTTTGAGGGAGGGTTAGTGTTAGTTATGTTTTCTAGGATTTCGAGGGTTTGGGTGAGGAAGTGAGATTTTTGTGGATGTTTATTTTTTTATATGGATATTTTATTTTTTTATATGTATATTGTCAATATATTAGATGTACATTGCAAATTTTTTCTGTGTATATTGTTACTATTTTAAATGTATATTGTTACTATTTTAAATGTATATTGTTAATATATCAGATGTATATTGCAAATATATCCTATTTTTTATGTATATTGGTAATATTTTTTATGTATATTGGCATTGCTTAGTGTTTTTTTTTATGTATTTTTCTTTTTTTAATTATATTTATTATGATTATAAGTAATATTTATAATTATGGACCTTTGATTAAATTCGTATGGACTATGGAGTTTGGACTTTGTCTGACAAGACCGAAGCAAAAAAATAAAAAAAGAGGAGTACGGACTTCCACATTTACTTTTGTTGTATCTTGTTTAATGGCAATGATGATAAAAATACTAGTTAATAAAAAAAAAAAATTCACAACAAAGCTAAAAAAAATGCTAAATGTGGGAGTCGAACCCGTGTCCATAAAACTCTCTTAAATGCTTCCAACCAACTGAGCGAGCATGCCCAATTGTTTCTATTAACGCGCTAATATCAAATAGACTGATACCTCTTGCTGGGCTACGCGCGCATGGGCTAATGTTTTGGGTTGTGTTTTAGGTAGTCTCGGGATTATCTTAGACCCTTGGGTGGACCATGACATGATGTTTCAAGAGTCCAACTTTACATATGTCTAGACCAATTAGTTTCCTAATTATTTTAGTTGTGTTCTGATTAATGTATATTAGTCATTAGTGTAGGAAGATATTATTTACTAATGGGGAATTATATAATATAGGGGATAGATATAAAGATAGTGATATATTTTATATTGGGATCAAGAATATAGTCCTCTTTGTTAGGAGGATACTTGTACACCTATTAATTGGGAGGAAGCTACTCATACTATTTGTCATTAGTTGGAGGTCACGCCGGAGGGATAGAAAGAGAATTAAGCCTATTATTTCCTTACGCTTTCCCTCATTTGATAGCCTTATTAATATGTAGGTTGGAATGGTTGATGAGCCTGATAGAGAATCTTTAACTCAAGCTTGGAAGTTATGGATGGAAGAACACATAACAGCTACAGGAAAGGTTCCACCAGGAAATGAGACAGGGAACACCACATGGTTTCGGCCACCCCCTCAGAGGAAGGCTGATCTACGTCTAACACCCGGACGCCATGTGCAGCTTACAGTATCTTTGGAACAGCTCATTGATAGGCTGGTGAAAGAGAACAAAGTGGTCGCCTTCATCAAGGGTTCTCGGAGTGCCCCATTATGTGGCTTCTCACAGAAGGTGATTGGAATCCTTGAAAGCCAGGGGGTGGACTATGAGAGCGTAGATGTGCTCGATGAGGAATATAATTCTGGATTAAGAGAGACACTCAAAGAATACAGCAACTGGCCGACATTTCCCCAAATTTTTGTCAATGGGGAATTGGTTGGAGGTTGTGACATCTTGACCTCTATGTACGAAAAGGGTGAGCTTGCTGGTTTGGTCAAAGAGTAACCGGTGCTCCTTTCACTTAAACTTATTTGTTGTACAATAGAGGCGTAAAAAGTGTTAGTTTTTAAAAAGTAGAGTTGCTGTGATGTAAACAAATAGTATCGCTTTTGTTTATCAGATGCACATTTTTTTGAGTCATGTGGTATATCTTAGTTCTATTTTATTCTTCTTCTGCGCAAGGCTATATTCTAGATCATTATGTCGAAGCTTCAACTTAGGATAATTCCATACGCAAAGATCATCGCATAACGAAACGACTTGTATATCTATTTCACATCCTTGGTTTAAAGTGACAAGAGAAAGCGTTTTCATATGGATTGACATCATCTGTCACTTTGTAGCACAATGAAGACAAAGGTGGTTGTGGTGCAGATGAAATTCTTATCTAAGCACGGAATATGGTTCTTCTAGCGAGCTTTAAGCTCTTGTACCAGAGCGTAGACATCTCTTTCAATTGCATTGATATCTTCTCGAACTCCTTGAGCTTTCTTGGCATCTCCTCCACCATTCATCTGCCTCACAAGTGGTTCCCATTAATCTCGAGTCCATGTGATTTCGTTGAGCCTCGTCCACTGTTCACTCCCATCCGGCCATCCCCGACCCTTGCAAAACTTAAAAGCTAATTTGCACCATATGTAATAAATGGTAATACATAACTCAAGCCTTTGATGGTTGAGTAATTACTAGCACATGTTGTGCATGATGAATCAAAGTACTCGATCACGACTGATCAAATCATTTTGGAAGCGCGTGATTGCATGCGGCCCCAAAAATGATAGTTTGTGTTGATATGTGACTTCGAACTTATCGGTTTAGGTTTCGGGTTTGATGAGGTAAAAGACGGCTTGAAGATTCGGAGTAGTCAAGCCACTCGAGTGGTCACTCGAGTGGGTCTCGAGCAAGAGTCGCGCAAAAGGAGGCATGAGCCCTGAGGTTGCTCGCTCGAGTCGAACAGGAGTCACTCGAGTCGAGCGAGACTCGTTCGAGTCGAGTGAGCGTCGCTTCGTCCGTTTTGCGTTTTGGCTTT
>CAAKMY010043084.1:0-20757 GCA_901111285.1 Corrigiola litoralis
TATATATATATATATAGATAAAACGCTTAGTTGTTGGTTAATAAAAGGTTACCTAAGCATATGGTACATGTTAGTTGGGAGTTTATCAATAATTATGATATTGTTGATAGAGATAGAATATGACTTCTTTGGAACCCTAGAGAATGTCATGTTACTGTGTAGTTCAGGTCCGAAGAAGTGATTCATTACTTTATAAGTATGAGCACTGGTTTTTCAATAAGTGCGAATTTCGTTTAAGGCTTTAATACAGTAGCTTTGAGAAGTACTGTGTGGAAGAATATGATGAGGGACATTGGGAGATTTCTAGATTTCATAACTTAGGGTAGTGGCGGATCCACCTTATACTAAGGGGGGTCCCTGGACCCCACTTGGGAGATTTCTTTTATATAAATATATAGAGTTTATAAAATTATTTAATTATATCATTAGTAAACCCATTTAGAGAAAAAAGTGACCCCACTTAAAAAAATGACCCCAGTTAAATTATTTTCTGGATCCGCCACTGACTTAGGGTGTCTGAATTTCCTCTACTCTCATGTTGATTTCTGGAAGATTGTGGCTAATGTGTGGGAGAGGAGAAGCTATGGTAGTAAGCCATACATAACTAGTTATCATGAAACAACCCCGTGAATTTCACAGGTCCAAAAACTAGTTCTATACTCATACCCGCCCCATCCCCACTTGGGACGGAATGCAGTACGGTACTCGCCTCACTGACATTCCTAGGTAAGGCTTCCATCTCACTTGGGACGGAATGCAGTACGGTACCCGCCTCACTGACATTCCTAAGTAAGGCTGTGGGGGAAGTAATTTCTCCTCCTTGGCTTAAAAAAAAAACTTTTATTTTTAGATCATTGACTACCAAATACTTAAGCAGGAAGTATAAAAGAGCGTTGATCCAAAGCAAAGAGACTTACCACAACACATAAATACGTACTTACGGGGTTTATAAAGGTTTGGGCTTTTCAATTTCATCATTTCAACCGCGCTTTCTTTCTTTCTATCTTCACACCTTTCACTAAAAACAATACAACACTTTATATGAGAAACAATAAACACAAGTTAAGCAAGAATGAAGCTTTCTTGTCACATTTATCTCTTCTTGTTCACATTTTTGTTTACAGTCTTTTGTAGTTCAACTCTTGACTCCTCTAATATTCACAGTATGCTCTTTCTCTCTATCTTTTTATTATCTTCATTTTGATATTAATTATCATGCTTTTATCTGATATGGGTACTTTTTGGTTTTGGATTTTAGTAAAGTTTAGAGCTTTAGGGTTGTGCTTGGTTTTGCTTTTTTTGAACAATATGATGAGGGCTATGATGGGTTTTTGCCAGTTTCTGGGTTGTGTGATTGGTTTTTGTAGAAAAGAGTATGTTTTGTGATTTTAGTTAGTGTTTGTGGAAAATTGTATTGTTTGTGCTTTGTGATTGAATGAAGAGGAGTCTTTTTTATTAGTAAAGTAGACGGAGCCATGCTAGCGCAATGAAGGGATGTATATATATCTCTGATTTGACTTGGGCTTGTAGGAAGCTTGATTTGATTGAGCATGCGATGATTAAAGTAGACGGTATTTTCTAAGAATTTGTGCCAATCAATAAGGCTAGTTTTCTTTATTATGGTGGATTATTTGATTTTTGGTGGAGGAATTCAACCTTTTTTTGCTGCATGTTTACCCATGTGGACTTGATGGTTTTTGCAATGAAATGGAAATGTATGATGATCGTAGTATTAAACATTGATTGGAGTTGATGTAATATTAGCCATGAACTTTTAGGCTGTGTTCGGGAACCGAAACATTCATGCTTGGCATACTACAATATTATAGCTTGTCATATGCTAAATAGTGTTGCTGTTCTTGATCTATTTGGTACTTGTTGAGTAATCATAACTTTTTATGCTCCTTTTTACTTTGACACATTCTTAGAAAATATTATCATAAAAGTAGACGAGCTCCCTAAAAGTTAAGTCAACCCAAGCTTCCTGCAAGGCCAAGCTTTCTCTAAGCCCAAGTCAAATATTTGTTGGGCCACCATGACTGTCGACTTTTATGATTATAAACCGGGGTGTTACTTTAAAATCATTGGAGGAATGGTTGAATTTTTGACGTGATCATTTCTTTAAGTTATAGTATAAGATTCTGCTAGAAGGGCTTTTATTATCACATTATGGTTTGTGTGTTCATTGGTGCTTATATTGCTCTGGTGTTACTTGACTATACTTGTATAATTGTGGAAGTTTGTCTAAACCCTCTGATCGTAATGCAGGTATCGATTTGGAGAATCCGCACCTTACTATCAAACCTGTGCCTCTAAGGGGCTACTCTTCGAAAGACCACAAAGATGCCTTATCATGTGAGCGTGTTCATCTAGTTCCTCGCTCCAGACTTAAACTTGAGAGCTATGCAAGCTCAGTTCGTCTAACTGTGGCACCTTCTGTTGTCATTCCTGAGAAGTTACATAATAGAATCCAGGTTTGCCTTCACAAGTAAGTTTGTCATAGTATGATCTATGCATTCAGTTTTCCATTATACTTACTCTCCTAAATTTTTTTAATACAACAGTAGAGACTTATAATTGATACTGTAACAATTGGCAGCAATGCTTCAATGGGAATGTGTCACTGTGAAAAGGATGCATGGAAATCTGTCCAGAATGGGATATGGGGCTCTATGGTTTCTCCTTATGAGGACAAATACATTGATGTGAAGTTTGTCGGTGATGTCTCAGGCTCGGTCACAGTGTCAGTGGAAGAAGGTTTGTAATTCTCATTTCCTTCTGTAGTAAATACCCACTGTTTCTTCAGTACTTTGTCTTGTTATCTTCTAGTTCCTTGTTGTTAACTCAAATTTTGTATATGGCTGCAGAATTTCAACGTTGGCGTCTATTCTGCCTCGCATTCGGGGTTGTTCTTTTACTTGTTGCACCAATTGTTAGCAGTTGGGTGCCCTTTTATTATAGCAGTTCAATGGCCATTGGGATTCTACTTGTTATCATAATTCTTCTCTTCCAGGTACGGAGATTTTGAAGTTTAGTTTATTAAGCTCATAGTTACGTGCTTCTGCTTATTTAATTCTTTATTGATCTGAAAAGCCAACAATGTGCTGAAGCCCATAGGCGTTACGGTAGCTTATGTTTTTAACCAAGTTTTGTGATCTTCAACAAAGCTGTTTGCTTGTTGATTATAACTATCACTTGCACATCTAAATTTTTTTCATTTTAGTTTCAGATAGCACACTCGCACACCTAAATTGATGCCAGAATTAATATCATATCACTTTAGTTTCGATTGATAGTGTCATATGTCTCTGCTTTTATGACTTATGAGCATGGGAATGTATACAACTGCATTTTGATGGAAAGCTATTGTTCTATGCAAATTCCCTATTATAGTTACTCCTGTTTCTGAGCAAAGTAGTTTACATCAAGACACAAATGCTTATATATGCTATTGTTTAATCTAAGTGAAAATCTGCTCATCCTTAGCGAACTAACTGAAGTGGCATAGAAAAAGTGTGACTATTTCGTATGACAAGATATTTTGTCATATAAAACTAAGAGGACGAGGAGTCGTCTTTTTCAAGGATATAAGTATGCCCAATTCCTGTGAAGATGGCTAATTGGGTATTCTTAAAAGTACCCGCTGCCTTAGCCCAAAGGTAGGCCAGACCCACTTCCCGTCCTTCAACAAAATCCAAAGAATGAATGTCACCGAAAAAAATATATGAGAATTTGGCTCGATCCACCCATTCCTCCTAACCAACATATCCTTTCTCTGGAACTAACCTATCTTCCAACTTCAGTGAAATATATGTTTGATTGACATTATTATAGTTACAAATGCCGCGCATTGGACTGCTTTCTTTACATAACCAAAATCTAAATGCACCAGTGAATGGCCATAATCGCTTCACTGAAAGCAACTTGCCATCTTTACCTCCCAACTCAAGCCTTCCAGTTGCACTGTAAAAAGTCCGCTATAGTACCAGCTTGTCTCGAGTTGCAGTTAGTTTTAACCACAAAGAGTGAGCAAACTTACGAAGAAGAAAAAGATGTGAACCGATCTCGGTACTCTTCTAACACATAAAACAACAATTCGGTCACAGAGCATATCCTGTTCGGCATTGCTGAAGAACATCAGAAGTGTTAATGATTCCGAACACCGTAGTCCAGCAAAAAGGCCGTGCCTTAAGAGGAGCCTTAGCTATCTAAAATGTTTGACAAAACTTGTGAACAGTATTTCAAAATTTTGACTGGCTTACGGTTTCTTTTAGTAATAAGTTTTTAGTTGATTTATGTTTTGTCTGACATGTAATGTTTGAAATGCAGGGAATGAAACTATTACCAACTGGCCGCAAAAGTTTCTTTTATCTAACCATTTATGGATCACTTGTAAGCATCTGGTTTTAATCCTCTATTTTTTGCTTTGAAGCCTAATGATTGACTTAGAAATTAACTTGTTCTCTTTTTTTTGAATCAGGTGGGAGCAGGATCATTTCTTTTGCATCAGTTTTCTATGCTTGTAAATTCCATTCTTGTGAACTTTGGTTTGAGTGAAGAGATGCACAATCCAGTAAGTTTCCTTTGTCTTGCTTTCCTTGTTTTTTAGGGTAAAATATCTTGCTTCTGCCCCCCGGTCCCACAATTTATTTAAGATTGTCAAGTTTGTGATGACACTTCATACATCAATGACATCATTAATCTGTTTGACCAGTTGTCGTATGTTCCCTACAAAGATAAAATTAATAGTCATTCTGGTGTCTCTCATATGTGCTGTGCACTCATACGGACGCTTTTTTTGGAAGAAAATCTCATTTTAGCTCCTGCTGGAATTTTTTTTTTTTCTAAATGTTCTCTTCCTAGGCAATAGATATTAATATCACTTTTTTTTGTCAATATACTTACTGCTTGCAAAACAGCTAACAAGGGTGAGAGAATTATTTAGAAATCTTTTCTCAGTTTTCAGTTCAAAAGAATTCTCAAATAGAGATCAGTAATAATGTACAGTATCATAGTTGTCGAACACTGAAGAAACCATACTAATTGATCACATCAGAGTACAATTTTTTTTTTTTTTTTTTTTTTTCTAGTTGATCACAAGTTGTCTTCGGTCCAGCTATTTATTTTCGGTTTGTTTAATAAATCTGATCTGATTAATGTGAATTTAGATTATGTAAAACCATTGAGCAGCTAGCGGTGAATCCTGTGCTCTAGTGCTTTGGAGGGGAGAGTAGTTGACTTCTGTTTATCCAGATATCTTTCGCACATGCATTCTTACTGGTGTAGTAGTAGTCCATGTCAAGCTGTTTATATGTATTCTAGCTCTGATAAAGTTACGAAGAAACGGTTATCAGTAGAGTTTTGGTCATGGAGATCTGGCCACATTTGCAAAGCCTTTCTTTATGAGAACAAGTTTTACAATCTCTTGTTTTGGAAAATATTTATAGTTTCCACCATAAGGAGCTTACGTGGTTTGATCAGGCCATGATGTTGCTGTCACACCGAAGCGGACCACTGTTTAGCGTAGAGATCTGTTTCTGGTTGCTTCTTATTTGTGCGAGAAATTGAGGATAAGATACATGATAATGGTTTCACCAAAAAGTTTGAAATTATGAGAATAATTATTAAGATCCAATCACAGCTGCTGTGTACCCAAATCCTAGATACTAGAATGGTTTTTTTTGACCCCTATCAATTTTTCACTTTATCTACGTTGTTGGTTTTCAAACTGGAAAATGTAGTAGCTGACCTGTGTCAATATCCAATAATTTTTCTGTCTTTTCTATTTGAAAAAGGCTTAATCTTGGGTTCCAAGTGCAGTGTCATGAGTCTAATATAGGGTGACGGTTATGTTTATTTTATCAGTGATTCATGCTTGAGTGAAAATAAAGTCTACAGTTGGTGCATGTAATGGTATGGTGACGCATAGGCTACTGATTGATGCTTGCCCTTGGAAGGCTTTTTTTAGAAAAAATTGTACCATCTTTATAATATTTACTTGTTTGTGGTCACATAACATCTATGATTGGATGTGCTGTAAGTAGTTTACTTTTGGGTATCTGAAATGTGTCGACAATTTTTGGACTTCCGCATTTCTCTTGAACTGATTGATTAAAATCATAAAAACTTTGTTCTCATGTTGCAGGTGTCTGTTTTTCTACTACTTGGTATTGCCCTTGCAGGAGCTGCCTTAGGGTACTGGATTGTGCGAAGATTTGTTATATCAGATGATGGAACTGTTGATGTGGGAATTGCTCAATTTGTGAAATGGGCAATGCGGATAGTTGCAAGTACATTTGTTCTTCAGGTAGTCGGTACATTCATCATAACAATTGAATGCTGGATTGAACCGAGCAAAACGTTGGATTGTCATATTAATGGATGTTTACATGACATGGATATTGTAATATGTATGACATATTGGGCAAGAAATGATAACCTCTGGCATGGTGAGGGACTGCCTTGTCAGTTCACATTCTCTTCATTGCAACAAAATAGATATTCCTGGCCTGGTAAAATACTATCATTCAACTTCTTGAAGACTGAAGCGGGGCTTATCATCCCTCTGGATGGAGCCGCAGCATGTAAATAAGATTTTAAAATATGAATATTCCAAGTGACTTTGCGGAGATTATTTAGTTGATTTTACAACTTCAATATGATAGTATGTTTATGGTATTCTGCAAATATTAAGCATATTTTTCAAACATCAAGTCTTTTTAATTCTATTATCTTCATGCTTTTTGACATGCCTAACATGCATTCTTTTGCAGAGTTCTGCCGATATCCTTTTTGCGTGGGCTACAGTGATATCATGTTGGGTGGTGTGCTCGTCAGTCACTCGTTTGAAGTGGCGAGATTCTGGGTACGTCACTTCGCCTTTTCAAAGTGCTTTGACTTGTCACTCAAAACAACAATTGGTGTGTTTACTACAGACTTACCTGTGGGATGAAGGATGGTGGTTTGGTTATGTTAGAACCTGGTTGCTTATTAACCTGCTTGTAATTAGAAGAGGCAAGAAAGATTAGGAGACGATCAAGCACATGTCGTGAATGGCTTGTCCTTATGCTTCTCTAAAATAACTGTCAGTGAGAACCCTTCATTAATCATGCTGTTCCAGAGATCATATGTGTAACCAGGTGAATTTTTTAGTGTGAACAGTGGTCTCATTAGGCTTAGAAAGACTAGGAGGAGAATAAAAGAACGACTAATCAAAAGTTGTGCTTCAGATTTCAATCTGTATGCATATAAAGAGAGCAAAATCATAGTGTCAGATTCTTGGATATTGGGTGCACAAAGGGCTTTGCAGGACGAGATGCCTCCAATGGGTGCATACATCAATTGAGGTGTCATCTCGTATCTATTATTGTCTAGTTCCAGTCAACTAAAGATCTGCAGTAACTTCAGCGTCTCCTGTGAAATATACCGTTTACTATTTCACCTGGAGCAGAAAAGTTATCTTTCATTGTTTTTGATGTCTTGAACTTGCCTTCGAAGCTATTAAGACCATAAAGTTGGAGTTGCCTGTATAATATGTAGTGTAATGTACTCCGTCGTGTTGGACTACTGGGGGAGTTGGTATTGCAGTTGCTGTTGAGAAGGATGGATTGCTTCTTATATTTTATGAAATGTATATAACTTGAGATTTACTACAGGGGTTGGAGTCCTCGCTGGAGAAAGGGTGGAAAGATGGCTCCAAGGCACAACCGTGCTGAATTTCTTAGGAGGTCTCCCAAGACTAGTCCTCAAGGGAAGATGTTGAAGTCTCCTAAGAGCGCACCACCTAGTTGGTGGGGCTCTCCCGTCAAAGGTAAAGAATTCTTTCGACTTGATCTTTGCTTATGGTTTCATTGAGTTTTATAAATAAAGGAGTTACAGGTACAATGCAAGCGGTTTTCGTTAGTTTTCCTTTTCCTGTCTCTTATGGCTCGCTGGGCTTGTGGCTCTTGCAGGTTTGACATCACCTTCCACTAACAGGAGGGCGAATGTTCAGAAGAATTACTTTTCAACCTTCCATGGGATGCCTAAACGTAAGATGTCGAAAAGGGAGTGGGAGGAACTCACAGAGGAAACAACTCGACAAGCTATGGTAGAATTGACCTCCAGTCCAGAATTTACTGATTGGGTAATTGATCATGCAGATCGGATACAAATTCGCGATGATGATAGCTCAGATGAGTCAGTTGGTAGTGGTCCGGATTCCGAAGATGAGACTGTTGTTGACAATGGCCCCCGGCTGGGAATGTTCAAGCGGTGGTAGTTGTCGTTGTAGTGACTTTAGGTTTGTACAGACTAGGAACTTAATGATAGATTTCTTGGAAAAAGAAGGGGGTGGTGGTAACTGGTATTCTGTTAGGCCGCAGAATTTAACGAGTAGAAGCAGCGCTTGTGACTCAGGTTTAGAGGTGTCATGCTGTGGTGTTATCTTGCAGAAGTACTTCGAAAATTTTGGGTCTCTGTATTTTTCAAATCGTGCCCTTGCTCTGGTGTAAAACTTGTACAAGATAAACATAGCAGACATGCCCATTGAGGGTATTCTCATTTTAATGTTTCATGTCTCACACTTGAGTGTTCATCTCCCTTATGCATTCTCTTGATTATACTAGTACAGGAGTATAATTTATACTGTCTCATGTTTTCTCCTCCTAATTCAATGCCATTTTTGCTACGTCATTGACCTTGTAAGGTGCATCCTTGGTTTCTTTGGTATGCCAGACAAAAATGTCAGGAAAATGAAAAAAGAACCAAAACAAAATGTTTCCAAACATTAATGTATCTTCGCATTTTCACATGCCTAATAGGTCCATGCCTTTCATATTAGTTATTGTTAATTAATTTTCATTTAAAAAATAGTACAAGAAAATATGATTTCATGATTTTTTGGCCGGAGATAACCCCGTCGGTGACTGTCATATTTTTGAAAGTGTTTATTGTTGGATTATTGTTGTTGAATTTCATAGGTAGCATTGATTTTGCTTGAGGACCTAAAGATGGTATTATATCTATTAATTATTTTTTATCAAATCCAAAATCCATCTCCCACATTCATCCCCTCCAAAAAAACTTTTAGTTCAAAATTTGAACTATCCACATCTTTCCAGGGTCATAACCCGACCCTCTGATAAATGGGCTGGGTTATAGAGGATCGGGTCAATTTCTATATCTAACGGGTCAGGGCGGGTCACTGGAGGGTCAGTAGCCAAGAAAAAAACTTCACTATCTAATCTCATGTGCTACTCTCTTTCTCTCTCACACACCAACCAAAAATTTTACCGTGCTTTCCTATTTTTCCCCTCCAAAACAAAGGAACATCATACACCAATCATAGATCTTTAATAAAATTAATTGCCTTCTGTAAGCAGAGCTCATAGGATTCTTGCTTTTGCGGACAATAGATGTGTATGACCATGATTATCCTATTTAGTGGCTGTAACATGGATGACGGCATTGATAAGTTTTTCTTTTTATAGCTAAGGTAAAGCCTTATTTTCGTACTGTATTCTTCTAGATGGTGACACACCTGATGATTAAGGTCGGGTCATTGCGGATCAGACCCGCCCTTTTATTTGTTTTGACCCGACCCACTTCCTATTTGGCCCAACCCAAACCGACCCGACCCATTCCATTGCACAGGTCCAAAGAGTAGTGCTATCTTTTTTGTTCTAGCATGAACTCGGTCTACTTTTACCGATATCTCCAAAGCATAGGTATCACGTTTCCTTTACTTTCCTAGTAAAAGATTATTGTCACTTTATGTCAAATTTCTCCCTCGCACGTCCACGTCTATACACCAACCAAATGATCACCAATCTACATCCCAAGTTCCCAACTACTTTTTGAATCTCATAAGATACTTTCAACGACCTTGACCCACAAAAGGATGGGTCACTGGGCTCACTATTATTTTCCCTCCACTCATCAAATGACTGAATGAGGATCTCCCTTTGTTGACTTAACATGCAACGTCATTCTTACTTTATACCATTTATTACTTTCATTTCTTGTCCCTTACTTATCTCTAACATTAATACATTGCCAATCTCTTAATAAATGCAAACCAAATGATCATATGCTAAAACTTTTTATCATACTCAGAATTATAGCCTGATCAAAATACTAGTCTAAGCCAGGATTAAAGAGTATCCAATTCTTATCAGCGACTTTCTGCGCACATTTCAGACAAAAAAAAAAAAAGAGTTTTTTTTGGAGGATATTGTTTGATGAGTGTGATGGTGGAGGAATTTGGAGGGAAATGCTTGATGGGTATTAAAGGTTTAAGAAGGAGGAAGCAAGTTGACTCTGATAATGCAAAGGTTGATCATGGTCGTCCACAATTGGCCAAGAGATTGACTGTTGTTGATCTTGTTGGAATTGGTAATTACTGCTACTATGATCTTAATGTTTGATTGTGCACTTGTTTGTTTGTTCTCCTTTGATTTTTCTCATTGTTTATGATAATGTTGGATTTATATTATATTGCAGTTAGTTTGATGTTGTTGTGCTGTGTTTGGTGATAGAGATGTGTTATTTGACAATAAGAGATGGGTTATTAGTTCTTTTCATTTTATAGAGAGTTGTGGGAGAGACCCGTCTTTTTTTTTAGTTAAAAAAGGCACAACCATGCTCGCCCAAGATAGAGATATGTCATATATCTCTGGATTTTGACTTGGGCTTGGAGGAAGCTTGAATTGATTTAGTTTGCAGGGAGCTCATCTACTTTTATTAAAAACGTAGACGGTCTTTGCTAAGAATTTGTGTTCGTTTCAAGTCTTGAGCTTTCTAATGTAGTTCTGAACTTCGACTTGAATGTAGTTTGTGGGGATGTCTTTAGCTCAACTGTACTGTAGAATCGAAGGATGTCTACTGATTTATGAAGCTTCCTCAGGGAGATAAATATGGTTTCTGGCAGTGCTTTGGCACTTTAATGAAGACTGTTTATATCAATTAAATTGATATGGTAGATAGACGACGCAAACTGAGGTAGCTCAAAATTTGTTGTATGTTATGATAATTGATTGAATTGATATCAACCAATTGACTCATGTAAGGAAGAAGCGCAAAGGGGTATTTTCACCCTTACCCCTACATTGTTTTGATGTACATGAGCTGAGTTATTGATGTGCAATAATAATTTTTCTCCGGAGTTCGAATTTTTAATACCTTTTTTTTTTTGAAGATGGCTTCTACATATCACTTTCTTCTTCCTTACATGAGTCAATTGGTAAATTTAGCTTCATATATTTTCTCAGTGTATGTTTATGCCTAGTAGCCCTTATTTGGCATATGACGGGGTTGTTGAATATTTTAGGATTTATCGGTCTTTGTCAGTTAAGAAAAGTTCTCGCAATAAAAGTTAGTTATTCTCTGCTGCTGAGGAGTTTTGTTCTTGGAAGTCATGTGGTGTTTTTTCATCTTGCTTGATAAAAACACTCTTGTCAGCAAACATGTCCTTCATATTCGTAATATCACTTGTTGTATATAAAAATCAAATACCAGTGTTTATCGTGATATGCATACTAGTATAGGCATCAAGTTCCTTGGTTTGAAACTTAAGATTTATAGATTGAGCCTTAGATGAATACTCCGTATTATTTTTGCTTCCTACGGACGGAAGTTCTCAGTCCATATGTCTGTTTACAGTCTTTTCGCATATTATTTCATTCTATTCTGTCATATTTTTTCCACCAAAAACCTAAACGACTGCACTAATCATTTTGCTGCAGGGATATTACTGTTGCTGAACTGGTATGTAAGGTTTGTCGTTTCAGTGCATCTCTGAAATCATTCAGCAGTTTGTCATCTGTGCACATGTTATGCACAAACTTGTCAACATGGTATGAATAGGATGGCCACTACTTTGTAGGTTTATATAAGCTTGTTAGTTGTTTCACAATAAGCTGAACTCGCACTTCTGAATTCTCCAGTTTCTGGATGAAAGACTTCCGAAAGCTTGTTTTCATAGGCAAGAGAAGCCTGATGTGTTAGTTTAGAGATAAATTGTAAGAAAAGATACTTTTGCCTATGTTATATGAATTTTCTTTGCTCCGTCATAATATATTTTGCTAAGTCATATCTTCATCCCCTTTGTATTAGGAATGACAATTTGTCTAATGTTTTACGGCCCAAGATGCAGATACACTGATTTAAATGTATATATTTGTCCTGCAGGTGTTGGAAGCACCATCGGTGCAGGAGTTTACATTCTCATTGGAAGTGTTGCTATGAAAAACACAGGCCCTGCCATTGCTGTTGCTTTCCTGATAGCTGGAATAGCTGCTGCCTTGTCTGCATTTTGCTATGCAGAACTTTCCTGTCGCTGCCCTTCTGCTGGAAGTGCTTACCATTATTCATACATTTGTATTGGAGAAGGGTAACCTATACTTGCCTTATCATGTAATGTTTTCACCATTGAAAATTCTCCACAAATCAATATCTCATCTTGAGAACATGAGGTCTGAGATGCTTTGTTTGCCTGTTTCTTCGTGAACCTTTTCTAGCCTTTTTTGAAAAAAAAAAAAAAAAAACTTTTGCTAATTATTTGAGTTGCAATTATGATTTACCTGATTGATTGCAGGGTTGCTTGGGTGATTGGTTGGGGTCTATTACTGGAATATGCTATTGGTGGTTCAGTTGTTGCTCGTGGTGTTACACCAAACCTGGTAATGCATTGCTTCTTTAAACTTCTACTCGAATTATGCTAGTTCACATTACAGGGCAGCTCTTTTAATTTTTTCTCTATTGACTTTTAATGTAAATCAAGTAGTTTTGCCAGTCTCTGAGTTCATAGCCGTCCATTTGCCCCCAACATTATTAGTTGCTTGACAAACTAAAGTCACTTGATACTTGTATCAGCATGAATGTTGGAGTTTTTTATTAGAAGAATTCCGTGCTAGATATGATTTGCACCTTAGTGCTTCTTATGAAAGTTTACTCTTATGATTGTTTTCATAACGAAAATAGAATGTTGGATAACCTGCTTCCGTCGAAGGATGAAAAGCATATGAATTGCCTTCTCACACCAGATTCTGTTATGCTCAGGCCTTGTATTTTGGAGGACAGGACAATCTGCCAGCATTTCTGGACCGTCATACCATATATGGTATTGTAATAGACCCATGTGCTGCAGCCCTGGTCATCATAGCCACAATACTGTTGTGCATTGGGATAAAGGAAGTATGTCTCAAGGCCTATCGGTTATTATTTTAAGTTATGTTTGTTGCCCCAATATGAGTCTCATGCACATCCTTCTTGTTCTTTTGTTCCAGAGTACACTGGCACAGACAGTTGTTACATCAATTAATGTTTGTGCACTGATGTTTGTAATTGTCGCTGGTGGTTACCTAGCCTTTAAAAATGGGTGGGTTGGATACAAATTATCTGATGGGTAAGGAGCTTCCCTCGAGTTACAGATGTAAGTCATATTATAAACACTTGATGATTGATACTGGGCTCATATGTATTGTAGATTTTTCCCTTATGGAATGAAAGGAGTGCTTTCTGGGTCTGCAACTGTATTTTTCTCGTATATTGGTTTTGATTCAGTGACAGCCACTGCTGAGGAGGTATATGGTCAATAACTTATTATTTGATGATTGTATATATGGTGATGAAAGAGTATAGTACGCTTCTAGGCTAGCGATTACATTGTATGCTTTTTATTCACTCAATGATTAACCACTATTTCTTTTCTTTTGCTTTTGGAAATTGGCGCAACAGGTTAAGAATCCTAAGCAAGATCTACCCTTGGGCATCGGGATCTCGTTATCTTTGAGTTGTGTACTTTATATGCTTGTCTCTTTTGTCATTGTCGGGTTAGTTCCGTACTACAAATTGAATGAAGACACCCCAATTTCATCAGCATTCTCTGAGTATGGCATGGAATGGGCTGCGTAAGTTCAGTTATTTGTATTTTTGCTCATGCTTAATATCCTGACCTTGACTTTCTCTAGTAGGAGCCTCACTGGTTTATGGTGGTTGTTCTTGTTGATGTCAAAAACAGCTTTGTTATAACAACAGGAGCAGTTATGGCTCTGCTTGCAGCTTTGATGGGATCACTGCTTCCGCAGGTGTGTGTACTTGTGACCTTCAAGTCTTTTTTTATTATTACATTTTCTATAACCTTTTCAGAAATCTTCTGACAAAACTTATCTAGTGGAAAATAGAGCTATAAAAAAGGTTATGTATGGATATATGTTCCGCTATTTTTTTTTTTTTTTCTTTCTTAACTCACTTTTGCACATACAATCAAAATGGTGAAGTGCTTTATGTAATCAACATGGTGAAGAATATGTTGGACTATATCAAAATGACCTGTATAATCCTATGCGCTTCCATTTATGGTGAAGTAAAATGGTCGGTCAGTCTGTGCACTTCATCTCAATGGTAAATGGGAAACAACCTCTCTGTTGTGTTAGTGCAATGTAGGGGTAAGGCTGCATGCACCAAACACCCCCTACCCCCTTAGGCGGGACCCTCTTTGTATGCACTGTGGTAATGTTGTTGTTTTTCTCATACGGACCCTAATGATTGTTCATTTTGGTTGATCCCAAACTAGTTTGTTTTGTCTTGTGTCAATTGTTGCTTCATAGTTCATACCTTATGAAATTAGAACTTAAATTCATTATAAGTATTTACTAGGATTTTTTGTCAGACACTATTTTAAATTTTAGTCATTTTGTGAAAAACTACGTTATAATTTTTTTTTTTGCCAAATGCTACTTTTAAAGTCTTTTTTCTGGTGAAACACTACCAACTAACGGTCTCGATCAGATCAGTTAGAGAATCCGTCCATCTGTGCCTTGCACCCGTGCCTTGCACGGGTTAAGTAGTAACAAACCAACTAACTTATTTCCCTTCCCCTCCACCCCCTCAACACCTTTGCAATCTTAAAATCACCTCCACCCCTATTGACACCTACCCTTGTTGCCACAAGAACCTCCACACCCCTATTGTCACCCTCTCCTGCTGCCACAAGAACCCCTCATACCCAAACCTCACTTCCAAAGAACCCGACACTCTCACCACCTGTAATCCTCCATCTCTGCACCCACCCCTATGCCAACCAGCAAACCCCCCTTTCAAATCCCACCTCCCCAAAACTTGAAACCCTCCCCACCCTTGTGAACCATCAACCTTTCTATGCCAAACTTGCTAGAAAGTGATGAGTTGAGAAAGGTAAGGTAGCGTGAGTTGATTTATTGTCGTTTTGGGGTGGGTGGGGGTGATTTTGAATCTTTGGGAGCTGGTTTTGGGTGGGAGCACTAGAAGGGGCATGGGAGGTGGTCGGGAAAGGTGTTGGTGGTGGCATGTATGGTAGGGTGGGGTGTGTGGATGTGGTTTTCAGGTTTTTGTGAGGTGGATTTGGGTTGGGTTAACGGTGGGGATATGGGAGAAAGTCGGGGAATAGGGTGATGGTGGCGACATGTCGGGGTAGTGGGTGGTGGTGGTTTTCTGGTTTTGGGAGGTGGGAAATGGGTTTGGGTTGGGGCAGGAGAGGGGGTGGGGGAAGAGAGTGTTGGATGAGTCACAAGGTTACTAAAGCTTTGAAGGGAAAAGGTGTTGAGGGGGTGGGGTGAGTTCGGCAGGAGATGGGGTTGGGGAAGAAGAGGGGGTGAGGGAAGAGAGTTGACGGATTCTGTAACTACCGTAACTGAAATCGTTAGTTGGTAGTGTTTCACTAGGAAAAAGACATTAAAAGTAACATTTGGCAAAAAAAAAATTGTAAGGTAGTTGTTCACAAAATGACTGAAAGTTAAGGTAGCGTCTGACAAAAAATCCTATTTACAAATCACTATCATCTTTGTCTAAAGCTTTTTCACATGATCTTATATTAGATATTAGCCTTAAGCTGATTAAGTTGGAAGTGCTTTGCTGATGTAGAATGACATAAGACTGTTAGTTTAGCATCATAAATTGGGAAAGGAAACAGTTTGACTGGCTTATCATTAGGTAGAAGCTATTGCAAACATCTTATCTTTAGCTGGCTTTGTCCTTTTCTATCTCCCACTCCCCAAGTCCCCAGTGACCCCCCCCCCCACCCCAATTGAAAGGAACAGAAGGTAAAATCCCCTGTCCGAAAAGCTACCTCACAAAGGAGCTGTTGTAATCACCAGTGTGGCAGTGTCACATAATTAGTGGTTTTCTCCAATACGCGATACAAATTCGCAAACGGAAATCGTTACCACCTAGCAAATGCGATTTGTTTCGTGTTCCCAATTTACTCTAACAATGATTACATATTATTATCCGGTTCACTATACCATTTATTTATTGTGTCATTCTTTGTTTATTATGTACCGACTTATTACTGAGTCATGTTTGATAAGCTATAAGATGCCTGAAAGAGCCCAAGTTATAATTTAAGCACCTGTTGGTCATACTTATATTCAAGAAAATAGCGTGTTTGTGTTTAGTGCTGTTAGCTGCACAGTAGCATTTGTTAACACTTAACACGGAGTATCTTATTCTTTGGACATGGACTTCTTAGACATGTCTTATCACCTTTGTTTGCTGAGATAGTAGACAAATATTCTAAAGCCTAATCAATATTGTTTCTAATTGTTGACCGCTTTCATCATTTAGCCTCGAATATTAATGGCCATGGCTCGTGATGGGTTGCTTCCATCCTTCTTTTCTGATATCAATAAACGCACGCATGTTCCAGTGAAGGGCACGATAGCTACTGGCATTCTTGCAGCAGCACTAGCATTCTGTATGGATGTGTCAGAATTGGCAGGAATGGTATGCTGATGTCACAAATTCATTCAGCAGATGTATCTGCCTATCTGGTTTTTATATTTAGAACATGTTGGCAACATTAAGAGAAATTGCTTTTTAAGTGCAGGTCAGTGTGGGTACGCTGCTTGCATTTACTGCCGTGGCAGTGTCAGTATTAATTATCAGGTATATTCCACCAAATGAGGTACCAGTCCAAGCATCAGCTACGGAATCTTCTTCTATAGGTGGACATGGTCATCATTTGGGGGGATTGGAAGAGGATATTGCTAAAGGCCCCTTCACCTTATCTGAGGATGATCGTCAAGATTTACTTCCTAATCAGGACCAACATCATGAAACATCTGTCCAGCAAAAAGCATCTTCAGGTAACTACTCTTCTGTGAGAATTAAAGGTCCTACTCAATTTACTACTCTACATCCATCTCAAACTTTTTTGTTGTCCTTCCTATATCTCTTCCTTCATTTATATCGTTGGTAGAATAAGTAAGAAGCTGCATTCTGCCACTTGGGGAAAAGAATGAGATACAGAAATTGCAACCGAAAATTTGAAGAGGTTAAACAAAAACCTCTTTTCTTCTACTATGCTATCTTCCTGACCTTGTTATTCTTCCTCTTCCTTTCTTTCTTTTCTTCTCAATTTGTTTGAATGGGACATTGTGAGCAATATAGCTACTCTTTTCTGAAAATAGGCATAATCAAAATATCATACATAGTAGAATTAACTTGCTTTACTTGCTATGTTAACCTAGAAGGAAACTGCCTGATGGTTGTCTCTGTACTCAATTTAATGGTGTACATGGAAAGAAACGTATAGACAGGCTATTAGTTGTTGGAGAAAGGTGAAGTGTAATAGGTGCATGAACAACCAGAAACATGATCTTTAAGATGCATTGTAATATGTAAGTATATGTACCTTGTGAAAGATAGCTATTTAATGTTTCTTAATCAGTTCATTGTATTACTCTGTAGGTGTTTAGAAGATACACTTGAATACTCGTGTATTTGAATCCTCCCAATAATATAAGGACCCATAAGAATTTTCCTAGACTATCATTTGATTTAGAGAACTAGTCGAGTAAGTAGTTTCTTTAGGATCTGTGTAGAGGCCCAAGGCCTTTTTACTCACTAGACCTCATGCTTCCTCTTACTCTCTCGATCTCGATACAAATCACACTTCTGATGCGCCCGCTTCAAGCCGTACATTGATGGTATTGGTTGTGTGTGAAAAGAGCTCAAATAATGTTTAATCGATTGTGCCATTGCCAAGTGTTAAATAGTAATGGCACTTGTCGTTTCTTGATTTTGTCAATATAACCATTCATAATATCCGGAGAGGACAACTTTTTGTCTAGCCCTCCTTTTGTTCATGGGTGTTCCCCATTGGTCTCTTCTGAATATAACATTATTAGTATTATAATATAATTACTTGTGTCAAAAAGGTTCTGAATATTACGCTTTTAGGTTGATGAATGTAATCAGTGATGAAACAGTTCAAGGCTAATGTATTTATCTATTGATAATTTATCCTCTTTCAGTTCCTGGTGCTGATATTCTGAACTTATTGGAAAACTCAGGCGACCAAAAGGGGCAGCGAAGACGGAAGTTGGCTGCATGGTTCATAATAACCATTCTTGTAGGCGTTATTGTCCTTACAATTGGTGCTTCTGAAGGAAGTCTTCCCAGGTAAGTCGTCTTTGAAACTCGGGATGTTTAACAGTTGGAAATGATACTACCTACAATTGGTGATTGGGATTTTTATCTAATAGCTACGGCTTGTAGCGCTAACATCAGTTTGCAAATCTGTTTATACAAGTTTGGCATGATGCTGAGGTTCAAAAGTAACTTGCCCTTTTTTGTCTCTTTGCTTCTCTAAATTTTTTTTACAGTTTATTGAACATGCCAGTGATGCACAACCTGTAATTATCTTGTGCTCAGGCACTAGAATACTTGTCAGGCTAAATTAGAGTATCATGTAATTTTTGCAACATTCCATGTTATAAGTGCGGTTGAGCATGGGTTTTGACCAATTAGCCTTACCAAGTATCAATATGTAGCATTTATACGAAATTCATGATATTGCTTATACGGAGTACATATTTGCTAGTTGGTTTTCATATTTAATTTCTCTGCAATATAGAAAGAGATTA
Source organism: Corrigiola litoralis (assembly GCA_901111285.1). Taxonomy (NCBI): domain Eukaryota; kingdom Viridiplantae; phylum Streptophyta; class Magnoliopsida; order Caryophyllales; family Caryophyllaceae; genus Corrigiola; species Corrigiola litoralis. Next base: position 18,885 of record CAAKMY010043084.1, read on the forward strand.
GGACATAAATAATCTTATTCAAACTGCTGCTCTTGAGTACCTTCTCTGTGATAAGAAATCCTACCCAACCTGACATCTTTTGTCGTCAGAGCTGCTATTTGGATATATGCTGTGGACATTTACTGATGCAGAGTAAATACTAGTATCTGCACTGAATTATATTTTTATGCTATTATTGTCAAGCAACTTCTTGTTTAAGCTTTAATAATGAAGCTCACTCTCTAATATACCAATGTATGAACATATAATATCTTTTGTTGTCACTCTGAGAATTCATCCCTGGAATTCATGAGTCCCTTGCCTGCTTTTATATCCAAAAAATTGGTGTGGGTCTAGCCGTGAACTTGTTTGCCCCCCCCCCCCCTTACACTGCAGCACCCTGGGTTTAATGGCATTTTATATGTAGATTTTTGCTTAATCTGCATCTCTAGATTTCTTATCCAATAAAGATAGAGAATGGTCTTTATATTTAGGCACCACTTGCTTCAACTATCCGTGGATTGACAATGTTTGTACATTACTGTCATGATACACATCATCACAGTAATCACTCTTTCGAAATGATCGCATATTTTTATTTGTAATATGCTTCTAATATATTTACATTCTTTCAGCTCCTCTCGCATCGCTGTCTGTTGTCTAGGTGGTGCAATATTCTTGGTTGGGATGTTTGGCCTTGCCTTCATAGGTCAAGATGGTACGGCAGATGCATTTGGACATAGAGGAGGTAAAGTAAAATTATATACCTTGATGGGTGACTCTGCTCACTATGGGAATAGTTCTGTGAAGTTGAAAAGCATGATCTCTTTCTTAATCTAGGCTTCAGATGCTGGGAACTAAAAAGTATTTTATTTTGACATGAGATATAGCGATGAGAACATCCCTAGTTTGCATAATGTTTGACTAGACTGTTTGTATTTCCTTATTTCAGGTTTCCCTTGTCCATTTGTTCCATACTTGCCAGCTGCCTGCATACTTTTAAACACATACCTTCTTATAAATCTTGGGTGAGTATCCTCTTCTAGGCTTAATGTCCATCTAACTTCTCTAATCTATTCCAAATCAACCATATTTGTTCTCTATCGATGTTATGGAACTGATTTGGTTGTATGTACCTGGGCTTTGCAGTTCTGGCACTTGGTTTCGTGTTTCAATATGGCTTATTCTAGGAGCTTTGGTTTACCTTTTTTATGGCCGAACGCACAGCTCATTGTTGAATGCGGCTTACATTCCCGTTAGCTATGCTGAAGATGGTAATCGTCCTTGATCAAACCATCCTTACCTTGATTCAACTTGTGAGCCACTTCAAACAGCCGAGCTTTTCAAGGTGTTTCCAATCGTAACTCATATCGATATATAGTTATTTATGCTCTGCAAGGGAGGGAAGGGGGAGGGGGGGGGGATATCACACATGTTCTACAGTTGTATAATTAGAGATCATGTGTAACATTGTGTGTGAGATTCAGCCAATCAGTTTGTACAGTCATATGTACTATTCATGAGCAACTTAGCAAGGGTATCAAGTGTTTTTTAGATTAATGCCCTCCTTATTGAGCAACAATATGTATGTTGTACATTAGTAATTGTCACAACGATAATGGGTAATCGATAATGGGTAATCTGTGATGGCACTAAATTTTTCTCGCTAAACTTTATCAGCCTTACGTTTCTCTATCAATAGGGAATTCTGGGGAATTCTGGGGAGAACACAAGGGAACATAGAACAATACACAACACACTTTATTTTCGTAAGCAATAGTGATTACAATATTATGGATGCCTGGAATGATGGCCAAGGCACTCTATTTATAATGGCAGGGACATCCCCCACTGCCTGGGCAAACAAACTGCCACAATGTAACCGCTCCCTTGC
>CAAKMY010043092.1:0-26147 GCA_901111285.1 Corrigiola litoralis
CTGGGGCTATCATTTATTTTGGCACTATACATTTTTGACCAAAGACGGTAGAGACCCTTACAAGACAGCTCGACCAATGCATCTATTGAACTTACCCCCCTTGCAAAGAGTTGAGTTCTTTCTCTTGAGCGCAGGATAGCCACTGACTCTTCTGACCCAGTTTCCAATTATTTGTTAAAACTCTTTTGAATTTTCACTCCTTTTCTTAAAGTAAGAAATTCCACCAATTTGAAACCCTTGTCACCCCTATGAAAACAAATGTCATTCTCTTCTCTAACAACAAATAGACACTGCCTTTTCTACCCCATCCCCACACCTGTGTAATGTTCCTGCTTATTCCATCATCTATATCCTCTTCTTCTTTTTTTCTTCTTGTTCTTGTTCTTGTTCTTCTTCTCTCTATCATCTCTCTCTCTCTCTCACATCGATCCTCCTTCACCTATCTCTCTGAAATGGGGTAAATTTTGGGGCGGTGGTCAAGTGTTTGTTACAGTGGTGCTCAGACAGGGTGAAAACGTTCGTAGGTTGACTTAGTTGATGTTAAGGAGACATAGGGAAATATTGGATGAGTAGGGTGGGTTGAGTCGATTGATTTTAAGAGATAAACATTGATTTGAAAGTTGGAGCAAGTTGACTCGGTATTGATGATCGACCACGGAGTCAGACCTAACTATAGAGTATGTAAGTACCTTGCTTCAATTTTGTATTTTTTTTTCTTTTAATTCTACAAAAACAGTTTTCATATATTCATAGGTTGACACATTCCAAAAAACACTTTTGAAGTAATGGATTACATTTTCATTCCATTAATTATAAGATTACGTTTTGTTTTCACTCTCATACTTGAACCAAACACCCCATTAAAGTGAGTCACAAATTTTACACTTTTTTTGTGCTTCACATTTCTTGGTACTTCTCTCACACATGAGAGTGTACAATCAGATACAATGTAAAATCTAGCTCTTGTTTGAATGAGATTGAAAATGAAAATTCAGACTTTTAATTTATATCTTGAGCGGACCGGAAAGTTGTGTAGGGGTAAGTAGTATAATTTGAAAATTAATACATCAAAATTAAGTTACTAATACACCCCTATATATTGACTTTTTAACCTCCAACTTTACTATTCTTTTATAATTTTGTGGTTGTTGATATTGTTTGAATTATAGAGACTAACATTAAACTGAAGGGGTTTCAAGTTAAGTAGACACAAAATTAAGTACACGGTGTGTAAGTTTAGTAGTGGTAGAAGTCCAAATGCATGTGGAGTAACGTAACCTACATGGCAAGATTATTCCCGTGAGTATCATTTTTTATTTTTTGGGACTACAATTTAAGGAGATGGTGAATTCGAAGGGGTGTAGCTAATAGAGTCAAGGTAGGTTGATTAAAGTGCAAAAGCGCTACTAAATTTTTAATGAATCGGGGTATACCTTTGAGATTAAAAACACAACTAAGCTTTTTACTGTCACAGAGTGACGGTGAAAAAGTGTAAACTATGCATGCCGTAAGAGATGTGTATGTTGTATTGGTCAAGCGCAAACTAGGAGAGACTGACTGGTAAATGAGCTAAATAAGGCAAAGATAAGAGTTATTGAGGGTTATATGAGGCTTTGATGGGAGTCTAATTTAGGATAGAGTTAAGTGGGGAGAAGGAATTTATATATGTCGAGGAGGGGACCTAATCTTTTTCTTTGAACTTTTTTATTATATGTTTGCCAATTTGTTTTGAAAATATTTCTAAACTTCTTCCTTTATGAAAATGTTCTCAAAACTTTGACGATTCCTAATGAAAATTCAAGTTCACTGACTCCAATGTAATTTGAGATTAAGGCTTTTATGTTGTTGTAATAATTGAAATCAACAGGTTGCACTAAAAGTGCGATAATTTAAATTTTGTACTAATTAGATAACAAAAAAAAAAATGTAGATTGAGAATGAATCCTTATGCCCAGTCAATTTTGAGGTGAAACTAGGTAAAGAGGGGTGAAAGCCCTCCTTGTTTGTATATGTTTTTAATATAGGTTAAACTTTAACCTAGTTTCATTCGATTTTCATGTTTTTGTTAACCACCAATTCGATAGTGAAGCTTTTGTTTTATGAAAAATTCCTCCATATCTTGCTATTAATTTTACATTATACGAAATAATGTTCGTAGAGTTGTCAATTAACAAAATCATTAGTCATTAACTATTCTAAATCAACTTCGATTAAATAAATAAATCAATAGCCAATAAATGTACATTCACCTTAGTCCAAATACGTAAAGTGCAAGAATTCTTAATAGGTACAAGTTGTATCTTGGAGTGTCACAATAGTAAAATTTCGGGGATCTCATAAACTATATGAACATTCTGCCATGACTTACTGATTAATGGTAAATAAAGTAATTGGTATCACAATAATCAATAAACATGCTATAAAACGGACAACATTTATATTTATGTTCTATCATACCTATCTAACCCCATACTAGAACTCTCTCTCTCTCTCTAATCTCTCTCTCTTTGGCTAATTATGAGAAGGTTTCTCTCGAGGTATTATCATCCACCAAATTTTGGATATTTTGGAACTTTTGGAACTTTTGGATGATTTATTGACCTTCAAACTAAAACCTAATTGGCGATCTGTTGTTTAGTATCCAATAACCTTTGACAAAAGTTATAACTGTTCACCACAAAGAACCTTACATAATGAGAAAATTACATTAGCGAAAAAAGGGTAGAGTCGGAGAGTTGGAGAGTTAAGAGGCTTCAACAGTGATAGTAGGTTGTCTTGATGGCACATAAATTTAAAGTTCCTTTGAATTGATTTTTTTGTTTAATAGGGGTAGAGGATGCTACAAAAGCAACATCTTAATAAATGAAGAAGTGGTAGTGGTGTGGGCTTGTGGTTGGAGGAAATAGGAGACGATGTTGCTCATCTCGTGTAGTGTTTGGAGAATGTTGGGATAGAATCAATGAGTGAGGTGAGAGTAGGAAGGAGAATCAGAAGGTAAATACAAATAAAACATTTAAGAAGTTATTGTAACTTAAAGTCATTTTTATTTTTATTAATATTTGGGAACTTGATGCTCCTTTCATAGTACGCACATACATTCCTCTTGATAATTTTAAACGATTATCTATTGTGTCATTTGTGCCTTTGTATTTTCCACAACAAAAGTTATATCTCATTTGTTAGTAGTGCTACTTAGCGGATAAAATATACATAATATGTCTTTATTCTTAAAATATTATAAATTAATTTAACTTTCACACTTTTTTAAACGAGGTATGTTGCGTGCTTTTAATTTATTATGTTAACTATTTTTACAATTTAATCTAAAACACTGATTTATATATATAGTTTTCTTAAAGGAATCAGGGAGAACTTTATTGATAAAAAATAAGAAAATTACAAGCCCTCTAATCCTACAGATGCATAGATAAAAATAAATCTAGATTTTTTGTGGCCCGCCGAATAAGCTACATATACCTTACAAATTCCTTATACACTCTAAATAAGACTAACCAAAATAAAATAAGGAACTAAGTCCTCAAACCCATCAAAAACCTAGTTGTAAAGAAGACTTTCAACTATATAATCTTCTAGCACGTACATTACTGTAATTAAACGATCTTGCTTCTAGGATACGCTCTACATTTTTGCACCTTAAGGTTAAGAGGGTAAGCGACATGACACTCCTCGTCCCTTGAAATTCTTTTCATAATATCATATTGTGGTTTAAGTTGAACACTCTTACGTTTATAAATTGGTTAGATGAACATGCAAGGGTAAGCAAAATGCCCTTCCCTTCGACATCACTCACAAAATTATTGAATTAATTCATATTTTATTTTGTTATCATCTTTTCACCTAAATGAGTATTAAGATCAATATGGTTTGGAGATTCCTTAGAAACTGCTTTTGGTTATAACGTCTATTATGCTAAGATAGATGTAAGGTGATATATGATTCAATAAATTGTGATTTTTCCTTTAAAATTTTCCTACAATTGTTCTAAATGACTTCTTTTAGTGTCGTCGTTACTATCTCATTTATGCCTTCGTCATTGAGCCCGTCATAGTAGGCATGGTTATTAAGAGAGGAGAAAATGATTATTATAACACGTGATTTGATAAAATGAACTCATCATTATATAATTTTTATTTAGTTACAAGACTTAATTTGTGTAGTTGATGAATTATACTTTCTATTATATACATGGTTTTAAAATAAGGGTCTACTTATGCAGTCATATTCCAAGTAGGAGTTCTCATGTTCTAAACATGATGAAAATTATCTTAGATATATATTTGGAGGACTGGTAACACCCTACTGATATGCTCCTTTATAGACCTAGCTCTAGTCCACACAAAATTGGTCACATCTATTAATTTTTAACAACTCGAGCTAAAAGTAGCAAGCAATAGCTTAAAAACATATTTTGTAAAGTAGATATGACAACATCTCAAATGTTATCACTAGCTTGAGACATTTGTGACACTCAACTAATAATAAGTGTAGGATACATGAAGAATCAAGCAAATCGCTTCCAAAATATTTACAAAATTATTTGCAATATTTACAAGTCCATTGTTCGATTATATATTCGGTTAAACATGCTTTAAGAATAATATCACAAATTTGTGCATGCAGAAAGGCGAAAGAAGTCAACACACGTTATTACTATTATTGTTGCCGTTCCAATTGTGGCTACAATCTTTGTCCTTGTCTGTGCTTTCTTATTTATTAAGAAACGGAACGGTAAAAAGTCTTCACCAGGTAACTTGTAAAATATATTGATTGTATATCAATGTATCATATTAAAAGCATTGCAATAGATGAAAGTATGAGTGACGTTAATTTTGTATAATATTTTCTCCTTAATTGTTGCAGAAGTAGATGAAATAGGCAAGGTTGAATCATTACAATATACATTCAAGAAAATAAGAGTTTCAACAAATAATTTTTCCCTTGATAACAAAGTTGGAGAAGGTGGATTTGGTAGGGTTTACAAGGTAAGATATTTCATTAGTAAAATGGCAAAGTACCATGAATAATATGTATGAGGATTACCTTGTTCATTAGATACGAAAATCATATATGAATCCAACATTGACAGGGAATGTTTGATGATGGGCAACAAATAGCAGTGAAAAGGTTATCAGCTAACTCAGGTCAAGGCATTAAGGAGTTCAAGACGGAGGTTCTACTACTTGCGAATCTTCAACATAAGAATTTGGTTAAACTGCTGGGATTTTGTTTACACAAAAATGAGAAGTTGCTTGTCTATGAACTCTTACCTAATTCGAGTCTTGACAAAGTCCTACTTGGTATTATTTTATTCAATTACCAAAAATGCACATAAACCTTTTTTTCCATCTTCGTATAATGAGAGTAATGAGACTTACATGTGAAGTTTGTCCAAACATGATGTGCCTCTTAAATGAAATTGCAGATCCGAGTCAGCATGTGGTGTTGGATTGGGAAATAAGGAGCAAGATCATAGCAGGAGTTGCTAGAGCACTTTTATACCTCCATGAAGATTCTTTGCTGAAGATTATCCATCGGGATCTAAAACCAAGAAATATTTTGTTAGATGAAAGTATGAACCCAAAAATATCCGATTTTGGATTAGCAAAGCATGTCGAAGCTCATCAAATTCAGACTAATACCAATAGGATCGTTGGGACGTAGTAAGTATTATAAATAATATAGAATGATATGTTCTTCTATCTTTGTTTTATTTATACAAAAAAAAATGCATAAACTTTGTGACATTTAACTAGCTTTCACCTACCTATTGATGTAGTGGATATATGGCTCCCGAGTATGCTATGACAGGGCGTTTCTCAGTCAAGTCAGATGTCTATAGCTTTGGGGTTATAATATTGGAGATCATAAGCGGCCATAAGTGTAGCTCAACAACTTTCCCGTTTCATGAAGAAAGTCTACTTCAACGAGTAAGTCCAATTTAGACCCTCTTATATATCTTCCGCCAAACCATGAATCTTATATGTGATTCTATGTGCTATAGGCATGGAGGCTTTGGAATGTCAATGCAGCTTTAGAGTTGGTGGATACTAGACTTAATGATAACTTTGTGATTGAGGAAGTGATGAAATGCTTTCACATTGGTTTGCTATGTATCCAAGAAGATGCAAATAAGAGGCCAACAATGGCACCAATTGTCTCGATACTCAATGGCCACCATTTGGCTCTCCCAATGCCATCACCTCCTCAGCTTATAACTTCTAGTAATAGCTCTGTGTTGACTTCAAACACTCTCTTAGGATATGAGACCATCACAGAGGTTTTTCCACGATAGGATGATTGGTTGTAATGTTGCATTTTATGCACATCTTTGTAGTGCGTAATAGATGGTATTTAATCTAACTTGGAGCCCTTACTATACGTGTATGTGTTTAATGATGAGAGTTCAAGTGTGTCGCGTTGGTATAAACCTAAGAGACGAAGATTTAATGAAAAATAGCAAGAAGAAAAGAAGTACATTGATCTCAATTATCCATATCTCCTAAAATATAAGACTGTTTGAAATAATTCTAATTGGAGAATACACTTCATGATCTAAGCTTTGCAATGGTATATTGCACGGCCAATTCTGACTACGTAGTCAAACTGCTCGACTCGATCCAGTTCATCAGAGTAAAGTGAGTCAAGTCGAGGCCCTGGGCTTTCTATTTCGTTTGACTCGAGACAAACTCATTCGAGCCGAGCAAGATCAATTAAGGCATAATTTCTTTATTCCGTGAGCTTTAATACTTAAGCATCGTGTTGCCCGTTTTTGTTGTTTTAGCATCACTTTGAGACTTTTTTTGGAGAAATTTATTATTATTTAAGAGCTTGTAATCATATTATGAGAAGATAAACTCCTATTCTTGGTTTATCGATTGAAGCTTTCGTCTATTGGTTGTATGATCTTAATTCTCTTCTTAATTCTTGGTTATTTACTAACTCTTTTGTTTATTACTAGAATAAACTCTTGTTATTCCTAAACCGCGAACTAGGTTATCACTTGAATTTGTTCATTGCATGTTTAGAATTGAAATTGGAGTGACCAACTCCCTCTATACTATGAAGCAAATATAGTTTATAACGCGGTTGCGATTAATTGAAATACAGGAGATTAACCTTAGCAATTTAATATTAGAGTTGATTTATGAACGATAGTGGTTAGTTAATTATTAGTATTGTTGCTCTTTATTGTGTAACTTAAGTGTTTTATGCTGTTGTTAGATTAAATTAATGACGGTTGTCTAGGTTGTCAAATAATTAGGGTTAATTTAGACTGGTAGCTTATATCAACTAGGCTTAAGAATTAACGAGAATTATTATTCAACGATAGAGTAATTGTTCATAATTGAAGGTAAATTGTCTCTATGATAGGATAATATACACGTTAGTAGATATTCAGTGACTACATATTTGTTCTTTATTATATTTACACACTTTATTAATCATTATTGCAACATAGTTTAGTTGAAAATCCAAACCTACAAAATCCCCATTGTGTTACTCAAAACTGGCTTGCTCACATAACATTAATACAAGTTTCGTGTGGATACGATACATACCTTGTTTCTCATGCCATTTCCTTACTCAGCCTTAGTTGCTGACACTTGCATGTTTCGGGTCGCTTCCCCTCTGGAACCTGTACCCGTTCGATTTTTGGGTACATCTGCAGGTAGTGGTCGAGCATGGTGCATTGAGTGGCATGCGAGGACATTCGGGATTTATAAACCTTTATGGCTTTCATTTGACTTTGTTTTGGGATTGTAACATTTGGACTTTGCATTTATATTAAGTTTTGGACTTTGACTTTTATAGAACTTCTTTGGTTATTTTAATAAGTATTCCACTGTTGTTTTATGTATGAATGTTATTCTTTGCGGGCCAATCAGTGTTTGACTTAGGTTAAAGTGTTTGACTTACGTTAAACACGACCCCCGCAAGTTCGGGTTGTTTCAGTATCGGTATTTGACTTAGGTTAAACACTAAGGATTTGACCCCCGTAAGGTCGGGTTGTTTCACATTGGACAGATTCTTCACCATTGCTAGGGAGTTATAAATTATTAGGTGAAATGCTGATGGAGAAGTGTAGTCTATAGATTGATGGACTATAAAGTTTCTATTTTATAAAGTTGGACTTTTTACTTCTGGGTAAATTTATTATTATTAGGTGAAACACATGTTTGGCTTGAATATTACCCAAATTGCATGCTTGCTTTGTTTAGGTGGAGTTAAGGCCATTGTGCAATGTTGAAGGTGTGTGCTCAAGTGTGCTTGGCACTCGAGATTTACACCAACATCGGTTCTTGAGTGGGTACATATAGTAATTAGGGAGAATGAATGATCAAACACTCTTCTCCAAATGTGAGAATGACAAGTGTTTTTATATTAAATAGATTATAACAAAAGTCCTTACAATGATAATAGTATAGTCAAATAAACGCAATACAAATAAAGTAAAATGAAATTTGTTGTAATACATGCATCGTCAAAGGAAAGAAACAAGTGAACGGATGACATAGTAATCTCAATAAATTTACACAGTAAAAGTCACATTTTTCTTACCTATAAAAGACAAGCTTTACGAAAATAAACTACAACTTTATAAGCTTGAACTATATATTTCCGCAAGCTTATTTCTCCATATTTCTGTCTTCCATTCTAAGATAGTCTACCACAAAATTTTAGTACACCTAACTACTTATGATATATGAGGAAAGCATGGTCTAATTCCCTAAACATAAAAGACTAACGGCCATAGTTCGAAAGTACATTGAATTTTGGCGCGACAACGAGGTCAAAGATACGACCCCCCTATAAATGACACCAACCAGCACCCCATCATTCCCTCTCTGTACGCCAGCGAAATCTCGGACACCAACGTATTTCTTTAGTCTAAACCAAAAATAACACAATCTATGAAAATATGACATGCAACGACGTAACATAGGACAAACTCACCTCTTTTGGGAGTTTGCACAACATAACTTATACTTATATCTAATGGATTAATAACTAAATAATTAAAAGTGGGGAAGAATATTTTTTTTCTTTAGGATAATCTTTATTTATAGTACATATTTTATTTGATTTGATCTCACATTATAGAAATTTCATAATTGATACTTCCCCCCTTTTCATCCTTAAAAAGGAAAAAAAAAAAAAGAAAAAAAGAAATCTCTCTCTCTCTCTCTGGAAATTACAGGGAGAGGGGGCCATGGTTGAGTTATTATTGCCACATTGTTTTTAACTTTCAGGCCTTGTTATCAACTTTGATTGTAGGGTTTTTCAAAATTTAATAAGTGGGTATTGTTGATTTTGTTACAATCTTTTGCTAAATTTGCAATTTTAGTTTCTGGGTTTCATTGAATTTGCTTTGATGTTTTGTTATGAAATATGGATATTGAATGAATTATTATCAATGCATAGTGATGAGTTATTATGAAAGTTGGCCATTTTCTACTGCTGCTGCTGTTGCATTTGTGCACGTGGGATGAAAATAAGTTAAAAGTTCGTTGTTGGTTGTTAGGATCATTTTTCGGTTTCTTCTGTTTTGCATTTCTGGGGTTTTGATGCATGTTTTAGTTGACATTTCATGTTGCATGCTAATTACATTCCTTTATTAATAGTTTGCTTTTGCACCCCCCCCCCTTCACAAAATGAGAGATACCGTCTTTTCTTTATCACAAAAGTTGACGGAGTCATGTTGGCTGAACAGAGAGATATATATCTTTGATTTGACTTGGGCTTGGGCTTGAGTTGATTAAGCTTGTAAAGAGTTCGTCTACTTTTATGATAAAAATAGATGGTGTTTTTAGAAAAATTATTGAAAGGAAAACCTTTAATTTTCAAAATTGTCATTGGGGTTACTTTTGAAACCAGCTAACAGTGATGTAATCTCATTGAAGATCAATTGATTTATTTTTATGTTAACTCAAGTTCCTTTTCTTAAGAAGTGGCTTTGCAGATGAAGGTCCTGCAAATGAACTTAACCTTGTGGGGATAAAGCTTCTTGCAACTCCACTGTATATTGTCATTGTTGATTTTGAGAAAATTAATTAAGCTGTTGTAATGGGCGGTTGTTACTCAACACATGCAAAACCTATCAGAAGGCGGAAGAAGTTACGATATCGATCAAGAAAACGACGTGGGAGAGTTCCCCATTATGTTCCGGATGGAACACCAAAACGAATCAGTGATGCAGGCAGCTGTGTAACCGACATAGCTGTCAGTCAATTCCTCCATAACATTGGAAAGGCCGAAACAACTGCTAGCCGTAGGTCTGAAGTGTCAAATGCTTCGTTACATCTTATGCAGCTTCAGTGGCAACATAGTCAAATTGACCCTAATGGTAACATCCTTGTCTTATTGGACTATCTGTTGTTCAAATATGTTCCTGTGGACATCCAGTTTCTATGATCCTGCATTTAAACATTCATAAATTCAGCTGTACTAACAAAAGAGTATCACCAATTTACCATGATCGAATTTGAATTGAGCCAGAGAGGAGGGCGGGGGTGTGGTGGTTTCTACTAGGCGTGTACTTCGAATAAGTTAATTTTACTCGCTTCTTGTTCTTACTATGCACTACTTTTACTTGTGATCAAACAATCTTTACTTCAGCTGCCATGGGATTTTACTCCACTGAGTCTTTGAGATACCTAGCAAACTCACTTCTAGCTTCTTTTTGGTTAGAAAACCATATAAGCTGAAAACAAAGTTTCTGGTTACCAATGTTAATGATATGCAGCAAGCTAAGGACTCGAACATTCATCATGATAGTAATTTCTCAACGAAGACAAATCTAGCTAGCAATTAACCCATGTGAAGAACTGCTTAGTAATCGCTGCTTCTTAGTTTAGTTAGGCACTACCATTACTCGGCATTTTTTCTCCTGTCCTTATGGTTGATGACATCTGGGAGAAGCTACTTTCCATTGATTGATATCTTTTTTTTTTTTGCCGTTTTTTTTATTTCAAGTTTAGATATTGAATCTTCTGGAGGGATGTTCCTTTTTCAGCCTACATTACCTTTTTTCGTCTTGCTACTTTTATAGAATTCCGGATTTCCGGTGTTCAAAAGTATCCACAACTTATCTTTTCCTGTTTGTTCAGGCTAAGGCTCTTTTCAGTTAACACTGAGCTGATTCCTTTGCTTTCTTAATTATGTCCTTTCACCCGGTTTTGATTGACGTCCTCGTTTAGTATAGAGCATCACCTCATGCTAATTATGGCAAGTACGTGAAGGGTTTTTAGAAAATTATCAGATAAATGTCGAGGATAAAATAGAGAAAGCGGAAAAGGTATCGAATCAGTTAAAAGCCGTGCTACCTTTTGGTAGAGATACAGTGAGTAACCCGTTGTTGGGGGCTACAGCCTCTGCTTTTTATTTTAGTTGCATTTTATTTGTTTGCCTTCTAAGCTATACACCATTTCCTATTTTGTTTTTGCTTTTATAATGTCTTCTCATGATGGACGAATCATGGTTCTTACAAGCATTCCCTTTTCTAATACATATCCTGTTTCCCAGTATGCAAGTAATTATTGTGTTTGGTTTAGTAGAGTAGTGTGAAGGTAATGTCAAATGTCACAAAATTGACTTCAGAATTATCCTCTTGTTTAGCTACGTGTCCAGAAGATGCTTGGTTTGATTCAGCCAGCATTCTGGAGTCAGACTCCGACGAAGAATTCAGTAGTGTTCATGGAGGTAATGACTCAATTTTTTCTTTTTTTAAATTTGTATAAATCACGGCAAATTTCATTACACAACAAGGGTTATGACTCAGTATTATTCTCATATCAGAGTTACATTTTCACTGACATTGCAAATTAGCTTCTCATAACGATCCTATGTCATCCTTCAAATAATATATTCTATGTTTATCAAAAAAACATAATGCATGGAATTATTGTGGCATGTTTAATGGAGAGAAGGGAGGGGGGGGGGTAGTAACAGACTCACAGTTGGGGCTTTCTGTGTCTGGAAAACAAAGATTGATGAACCTGATGGGTGACTTTTTACAATATTTTACTTATGGATACTGCTGCTAATTTTGGGTTCCCCTTTTTTATTTCTGATATCAATTTTATGGCTATGCCAATGCACTTTGCTTTTCTGCTTTATTGACAATAAAATCTACTGTATAATAGTTTCTATTATAGCTTAATTAGGCAGTCTATTCCCTGCTTGACAACTTTTGCCGTGCCAGTCATGTAAAAATTATGCCACTTAAGTTTTCATAATCCGTAGATATTATAAATTTCTTGAACATCTCTTTGAACTCAGTGAGGTGCGTTTTTTTTTTCTCCTTTGCAGACAACTTTCCCGTAGTAGGCAATGCAATTGAAAATCTTTCAACGGGCCAACTTCTTCAGTATGAAACTGCATCACGTTTCATGGATAGTGGGTGTAAGTATGGGGAATTCTGCGAAAGTTATGTGACAATAGATGGAGGTTAGTCCTATAATCCGAGTTCGAGTTTCTATAGGACTTGCTAAATTTAACCGAGAGGTGATGAACTCCTTTATTTACTGTGCTTAGGAAAAGCTGATGAGTTCCGCAGTAGGACAAAAAAGCTGTTAGATCGTTCCTTTGGAAGCTTTAATTATCGAAAGGAGAAACGTGATTCTCTGGAGAAGACTCAAGACAACAGTCCAAATTTGAAAGCGGGCTTACCACCACACCTGCTTTCGTCTGTGAGTTTCAACAACAAAAACCTTCAACCAAGTTCAGGACCCCATTATCAAAGAAAGAAATCAGCCATTATCAGGCTTTCTTTCAAAAGGAGATCTTGTGATGGAGAAGAGAGCTGTAAGTCGTTTCATTGTCCAGTAAATTCTAATTCTGCTGAGTAGATACCTTGCTAACAAATGAGACATGCATGGGGATGACTATTGGAGATGTCTTGCTATTGTTTAAAGAGTTAATAAACATCAACAGTATAAGGTATCTATAAGAACTTGCTCTATGTTATGAATAAATCAGTCTATCAACAATGCTCCAACTGACATTCAGCTGTTTCTTGTAAATTTCAGTTAAATGCTGTATTAGTTGCCTTCAGGCTCTTGACTTAATCCTTTTCCTTTTTAAACTGCACCAGCTGTATCTTGATGGTGGTGCCCTTATTTCTGTATATGTGATATATAAATCTGAAATTTTTTGTGATGAGGAAATAAATATTCTATCCGCATGCTAGTAATCTTGGAATTTGCAGTTACAGATACATGCTTAACTATTTTCATGAAAGAAGCTAGAGATATGCATTGGTTCCATCTATTATTATATTCGGATGGATCTCTATAACAAGGATGAGTATACTTGATAATGCCTTTTACTAAGAGGGTGCATGAAACTTAAATGGTCTTGCTGCAGGTGCGTCACAACGGTTCCTGTATCGTCCCAGAGCAGGGCTTCTGATTCCGTGTTTTTCAGGAGAGAAGCCCGTACCAGGATGTTGGGGAGAGTTGTCACCCTCAAAATTTCATCTGCGAGGCGAGGGATACTTCAAGTATGCTAGTTATGCTATTTTCTTTTGTATTAATCAACTAACTGCTGAAGTCAATAATCTGTTGAGCCTTTAGGGTTTAAATTCGAGTCATGTTTCATGCAGAGACAAAAAGAAAGCATCTGCTCCGGATTTCTGTCCCTACAAGCCATTTGGTGTTGACTTGTTTACGTGCCAGCGAAAGGTCAATCACATTGCTCAGCATCTTGAACTTCCTTCTGTTGGGATAGATGGCAAATCCCCTCCTCTTCTCATTGTTAATATTCAGGTGCTGTACACTGGGTTTGCTGGGTTTGTGACTTGACATTGAACTGCATTTTTAACATGTTGCCTGTTGCTGAATATTTCGTTTAGAATCTCATGTCAGTGCTCATACAGAATAATTCTACACTTGTCACCAATATAACAGGTCCCTTCTTATCCAGCGGCGATGTTTGGTGGTGACAGCGACGGGGAGGGATTGAGCCTTGTTCTTTATTTCAAGCTCTCAGAAACCTTTGAAAAGGATGCCTCTCCTCACTACCAAGAATCTTTGAAGGTAACTTTACAAGAAATAACTTTGAAAGGATCTCTACCTTATTCCTATTTTAAACTTTTTAGCCTAATGAAATGAATGAGATGTTATGCCTTAGCATACAAAGACATCTTGGAAGTGTAGATGTTTGGAATATTTTTGCGCTACATCTGCTGCAACGCTCTATTCTTATGGAGAAGCTCAGGTAGCCAGCAATGTCGTGTTTCTGTGTCTACTATTCGTGTTTACCTGCCTTTTTTTCTGATGATGTTTCTTGAAACCCTCACCCAAGTTTTAAAGTTGAATGATTTAGATTAAACACACACAATCAAACATTATCTGATTCTTGAATACTTCATATCTACTAGGACTTCTCTGAGTAAACATTCTAGACTATAATAGTTGGGCAGCTCTCTACCTTACAGCAATCATGTCATGTATGTTGCATGAACTTAGTTTATGACAGGGACAGTAGTATGTATATCCTCCAGCCATGGAATCCCTTTCTGTACATTATCGTGCATCTAACAGATTCTAATTGATTTGTTTGTTCTGGCCAAGTATGTTGTTAATTCTAAAAACATGGTGCTGTTTGTATCTTCTCATCGTTGTTTGTGACAACTTGGCAAAATAACAAGCATTGATCTCGACAAGAAAGGGTATTTCCGAAATTATTCACTTTCAACACTCATGTTACATAATTAATAGAAAGGTCGCTTTGCTATGTTTGGTTAATGATAAGGTGATTGATTTGTTTTAGTGATGGAAGTAAGAAGATGGTGTTTTTTTAAAAAAATTTCTTAGTACTTTTTGTTTTGTTTTTTTTTCTTTCTTTGGGGAGAGGGGGGGGGGGGTGGATTTGGCTAGCTAATGTAATTATATAGTGGAGTCACTTCAGAAACATTATATTTTTCAAGTTGGGAAGTGGATAAGTGCCTGGTGATGATTTTACGGTTGCCACTGAAAATAAAAATTACGAAAACTTGGACATATTGGGATAAATTCTTATATATATGGTTTTATGGCAAGAGGGTGTTATTGTATACTGTTACGGTTGCTATATTTCCTCCAATATTAAGAATTGTAGTATGCTACTTCTTCTAAATGTTGAATGTAAAAACAAACAAAGCTCAAATGTCCGTTATTACTGTGAGCTGTCAAATGTCCAAAATTCTGGACATAATATAATTTGCTAATGGGAGTACTAAGTGTTGCGTGGAAGGTTGACAATGCAATCAATCAACCTTCTTTACTTACATTTTATGTGTAAATTCAATCCTAAAGAACATGGAGTAGTTATGGAGTAAGCGTCCTCACAACTCAGCCTCTTTAAAGTAGCTTTGTTCAAGTGATGTAATATACTGATCATAGGACAAAAGTGAAATTTCTTCACCATTTGGTTAAGCATTCCAGTAATTCTGACATTCCATGTCTGTTAAGTGTTAAATGTCGTGTGTCCAAACTTCACAGGGAGATTTTAGTCATTCATTGTCTGCTAGTTGTATTGCACAATATTTCCAGTGGAAGTGTCCAGGGGTGGAATCAAGATTCTAAAATGGGGGTACCGGTTCTGTAGTTTATTATCTTTTCTACTATTTTATAACATTTTCTACCATTTCCCACCAAATTTTATAAATATACACTACCCCTTGCTACTAATTGAATCCGCCCCTAGATGTAGCCTTTATGACTTTATCTAGTGAAAGTTCTATATGAGCGCTAACTATATCAACTATTTGGGTCTTACCCATATATTTGTTTGATGGACTCAGTTGAAGCTATCTCTCAGTATTGAACCCATATATTAATGCATCGGAAACAAGAGAAAGGTTACTTTTACCTTGAAGTTTCACATGCATGATTTTGTACAATTACAATGAGCTCATCGTTCACTCTTTATGTAACAGAAATTTATTGATGATGACACGGAAAAAGTGAAAGGCTTTGCCAAAGAAAGTTTGGTTTCTTATAGAGAAAGGCTAAAAATCATAGCGGGGTTGGTCAATCCTGAAGATCTTAGCTTGAGTTCTACTGAAAAGAAGCTTGTGCTGTCTTATAATGAGAAGCCTGTCCTTTCACGTCCACAGCACAACTTTTACAAGGTATATTACCAGTTTCCGTAGAGTCTTCTTTCCAGTTTCAGCACTCAAATTGGCAAGAGATAAAGATGATTTGACATATGTTTGATCTAAGATCAAAATTAAATTACCTGTATTTACATGAGATGTCATCCATAAACAGATATGATAGGCCTCCAAAGGACTGACTTATGTTTGCTAGAGTGGGGTACATGAGTATATCTCTTGGCTAACAAGCTTCTATTCGTATTTTTATGAAATAATCATAAAAAATACCTTGTGTTTGGAGTACTAATGCATGTACTAGTTGCACATCTTCGTATAAGTTTGAGTTATCAAGTGCTGTGGTTACTTGCTCACGAAGAGCTTGAGCCATCGCAGAACAGCAAAAAAATTAATCTGTATACCCTTTTTCTTGCAGGGCCAAAATTACTTTGAAATAGATTTGGATGTTCATCGCTTCAGTTACATATCGAGGAAAGGACTCGAATCCTTTCGAGAACGATTGAAAAATGGCATAGTTGATCTTGGCTTGACCATTCAGGTAGTCTTTGCAGTCACTGTCCCCCTCCCCTTTACATATGTGTCAGCATAATTTTAGAATGGACGGAGAAATTGAATGTTTTATTGGCAGATAGGACAGCATCAAGTGTTGTTTTCATAGTTTCCTTATCTTAAGATAGTCTGTACATTTAAGCGTACTGGTCATCCTTCTATCTACAAGATTGCTTTTTAATTTGAGGTACTTCTTGGTATATGAATATGATAAACAGAAGAATTATTGCCTAGCTATATGGCTGAATTAGTTTCAGGAATGAGAAAATCATTACAATCAGCAGGAGTTTTGGTAACCACTGCTGTGCTACCATTTCCATAATACTGTATGTCAGCTAATCAACATTTCGTTTTGAGCTCTTGCTGATCGAGCAGTTCCTCTTCCTAGTGTTAGAATTTTCAAAAGGTTGTAGAGTAGAAAAGGCCAGCCTTAAGGAGGAGATTGGAGAGTATAACTTTCTTAGCTGTATAGATCGACCTGCTTCCTCTGAAAAGTATTTACGCAATTATCATTTAAGTTGGCTCTTGCATGTGTCTGCATATGTTCTTGTATTTTGATCAATGCTGCATTTATAAACTGTTTTAGGTTGTATCTGGCTGGATGACTTAGAAGCAACTAGAAATGAAAAAAATACACACGGGTTTTTCTGCATTCCGTTATCTAAACTCCTTACTCATATGTATGTCCAAGTTCCTCGTAATCTTGGTCAAGTTATATATGTACAGAGGTTGTGAGAAGCACTTCATATGCTTGATCAGGTAATGTTGGCTATGTGTCAGTAATTCTTGTTCCCAATATGTTGCACTCGCATATGGTCTGCAGTTTCTTACCATATGAGCATTTAAATTGAATCTTTTCTTTCGGTGACACTTGTTGATAATAGAACATCTACGTTTGGTTTGCTTCTGAAATCAGCTTTCTCGAGCTTCAATCTGAGACATGAAGTATCTAAGTTTTCATAGCATGGGCCTGCCTTTTATAGTTTCTGATTTCCCAACATTACTTTGGACAGGCGCAGAAGCCTGAAGAGTTGCCAGAGAAGATGCTGTGCTGTTTAAGATTGAACAAAATTGACTTTGCTGATCATGGCCAAATACCTACCCTTATGGCTGTGGATGATCAGTTTGGCTGATAAGGAATCGCACTTAAGTTTGGGATGTAATATCATACCTTACGGAACGTGAAGATGCCCCTTTTTACACAGACGTCAGATGACAAGATAGCCATGTTGGGTGCTTTTACGCCTACACTATGTTATTTACTATTTTCATATTCTTTCTCTTTCTTCATGTACCTTCTTTCAAAAAATATTTATCTTTTGGAAACAGGTATATAGTTTTCAATAGAAGGTACATGAAACAAGAAAAAAGGTATGTGAAAAACACTAAAAAATATAGATGTAGGTACATGTTGAGTGTATCTAATAGTTTGTGGCTATATCGAGTCTTAACAAGGTTGGGGAGGAAATGCCATTCCATTAGCACTAAAAATGTTTTTATGCCTGATTTCATCTACATGTTGTACAGTTGTAACCTTGTAAATTTGTAATACGAGTTTGTAGGATACATATATGACAAGTTCTTGTTCATGCAACGCATTCTAATAGTCTTATTATAGATTGTCAAAAAGTTTTAATGTAGAAGTCATACATAGAAAGACATTCTTTTGATTACATGTAAGTGGGGCAAAGTTTTAAAGTCCTTCATATGTATAGCCTAACATAGTAACATAAAAGAGGATAAAATATAGTGAAATTAAAATCTAAACTCCTAGCTTGTATTTCTCTGTTACCTCGATGGCTCGATTCCATGCGTTTTCTTGTGTAACCCACATGGGAAAGATGTCATGGATGATGAATACGGTGCTATGATGGACTTGGTTCTGCGTCCCGCGAGGGCGAATATACATCGCTTTTTGTGATTGTTCCTGATACTTGTTTGTTGCATAATGTATTTCTTGAATTACATATTCGTATAGAACGTGTCACACTTGTTTATTGTGAAAATATAAGTTATGTTTATGTCTTAAAACCATGTTTAGTACCTGCATTCTAAGCATTTTGAGTTGATTGATCAAATTCATGTTCTTTGTATTCCTGTTGATCACCAATATCTAGGTATTTTACAAAGGGTGTTTCTCGACCATTATATGTACGCTTTCGATCAAGCCTAAACATTAATTATTCTCTTGCTCCTACTGTAGCGGTGTAATCATATAGTACCTAACGCAAATTTCCTTATTACTGTTATACCTAGTTTCATTGTACTCTTGGTAAAACCCTATACATACGATGATATATATTTCATGAGCCAATGTTTGAGGAATGTTTTCCCAGAATCATATTCCATGAGGAAAATGATCACTCTCATTCATATTTGCAGAAGTACAGTTAACCGTTAGATTTTTGCAGATCCCCGTACATGGTTCGCACTGCTACTAAAACCGTGTTCTATTTATCTATTGTTTGCTATGCTATCAGTTCACTGAAAATCGTGTCAACAGCTAATGTAGTCTTAACATTTAACAATAATGTTAGTAATGTACAACAGTGCCTTGTATGATTTTTCCCAAAGAGGAATAGGTACCAAATATTGCAACCAGTAAACTTAGCACTATGGTACTCACTACCAACGCCAGCTCGCCTCTTTGGTTGACACCCGCAATCTTCAAGTAGCATAAGCATGGGATTGTAATTGAAGCAGTAACGCTTAGAAAGGCTCCAACTAGGGACATGAGATACCCAAAGAAAGGAAAGACCATTGCTACAACAACTTGAGAAGCAACCAAAGCTGTCCTGATCAGAATTCGGCAGGTCCTTTTCTTTTGGTAATCTGGGAACCAACTCTCAGTGGCCCTTGCGACTGGTTCTAGCATTAGTGCATACTTGGATAGTGGACTGACCAATGTTGTATATGTTGCAATTCGGGAGCTCAACTTGTGAGTGGGAAGGTCCAAAGTTATTTCAGAATTGACCGTGGAACCAAACATCAGATATCCAAAGATTGCCATCGAGGCATAGCTGATAGTTGTACAGAGGAAACACAGTAAGAGCACCTGTAATAATAAATAATAACATTACCGTTAGCAGAATCTTTTAACAAAAAGACATAGCAGTATTTCAATCGGCTACCTACAATAGCTAGTGAACTGCCTAGGAAACTGATGAAAAGTGAGCTTGCTGGAAGCTTTACCTTTGAGAAATTGTGTTTTTTCTCCATAGAGTTGTAAAGAGTAGGGAAAACTGGATGAGCCGAATAACAAAAGCCATATAAGCTGACGGCAGTAGGGATCCCCGACCAACTTATAAGTTCTCCTTTGCTGTGGAATCCAATCCCATCAAATGTGCCAACCCATAAGACGGATACAACTATAATTACAGAAGCTAAAACACCAGTTGCGGAGATGTAAGAAAGGATACTTAAGTTACCTAACCACACAGAAGGTGTTATAAGAAGGGCGACTATAATCAGAAAGCTTTCTCTTCCTCCAAATTTTATCCCATAAGCTTCAAATGTCATTTCTGGGAAGAGGTTATGCAGATTATCACCTTCCAAAATCAAGAAACCTGTTACGACCAAGTACAGCTCAGCGCACATAACCATGGACACAACTGTTTTTCCAATGCTGCCAAATGAACGCTCCCCAAGGTCAGTGAAAGTTCTTATACTTGGATCTGCTTCCATGCATCGCTTTATAAGAAGGCCTGCATAGAATGCTGCCATGGCAATAGCGAAAAGCAACAGCAGACTCAACCAGCCACCTGATGCTAGGGCATATGGTACTGATAGTAAACCCACTCCTGATATGCAAAATCATATAATAAGCTGAAAAGAATAGACAGTAAAAGCAAACAGCAGGTCTTTGATTTACCAAAGAATTAGTATACAAATATATAAGGGTACTAGGGAAGGAACACCACACCATATAACTAACGAGCTCTCCTCTGCTAGGCACGAGCTACTTAACATTGAAACTGTGGATTTTAACTAAACATTTAGTACGCATAAGAGCTTCCGCTAGCTGTTTGAGATCAAGCCAACTCATAATCTTGTACCTGGTGAGACTTCAAATTGTTTTAGTTTGTATGGCTTTTAGACAACAGTTTGTGCGATTCTTTAAGTTTGGTGCATACTTTTGGAGTCATGATGTACAACAAGCAAATTAGTAAAAAGTTTAGGATCACCTAGTACATTACTTCTATTGAAGACAAAGTCACACGCCATGATCCTCTCCATGTATCTAGGAATACTTAGTCAATATTGTTGTATTCTGTGCTAGATTATAGGTCATACTTAGACTCCTATATCCTAAGTCATAGTTAGTTTTTACCTACTGTTTGTTAGCTGCACATATGCCTTAGGGTTAGCTTTAGTTGTTAGTGTTACTCTATATATGTAACTCTTCATAGTGATCAATATCAAGTTAATTCATTCTTCACATGGTATCGAGCAGATAGATCCTCTTCCTCTCTCAAATTTTTTCGCTTCTTGCTCAAATGGCTATGATCACCTCCCAGTCCCAAATCCCAAACCAAGCCGAACCAACTAAACCTCTCATGCTCATCTCCCTTGCTCACATTCTCAAGCTCAACAAAGACAACTATCTTCCTTGGAAATCGCAAGTCACCTCCACCCTTCTCGGCTATGGTTTGCACCAATTCATCGATGGCTCCCTTCCTGCTCCCCCTGCAACAATCAAGGATAGTGACACCACCAATCCAAACCCTGCATATACCACATGGTTCCGGCAAGACCAACTAGTGCTAGGTGCTTTGCAAGGCACCGTTGAGCCATCTATCCATACCTTAATCTCACAATGTACCTCCTCCATTACTGCGTGGCAAACCCTTGCCACCACCTTTGCCAATCCTTCCAAGGGCCATCTCAAACAGGTCAAGGAAAAGCTCCGAAACATCATCAAAGGAGGCCGCACCATTACTGAATACATGCAAGAAATCAAGGCATGTGTTGATCAACTTGCCTCACTTGGCAAACCCATGGATCCGGATGATGTCATTGATCGGGTGGTTGAGCAACTCCATGACACCAATTATGACCTAGTTGTCTCGGCTGTCATGGGACGTGAAAACACTATCTCCTTTGCTGAACTCCATGAGAAACTCATAAACCGCAAGCTTGCTATCAAACGCACACCCGCTGCACAAGCCTCTTACCCTGCCACTGTCAATTACACAACCCCAAAGAATCACAAACACGCCCGTCACACTCCTCTCCCAAACTCTAGCATTCTTCCCACCCCTGGCCCTGGTACTAGTTCAACTACTCGTCCTCCCAAAGCCTTTCTAGGGCGCTGCCAATGGTGCAGGGCCCAAGGTCACTACGTCTCACAATGTCCCACCTTCCGCACCCAATTCCCAAATGTTCTTCCTCCTGGCTTTCGTACCAACACCAACAGCCCTAATCCCTACACTAAACACTTTGCTGGTACAAACCCTGGTCAAGCATTTAGCCCTCGTGCCTTTGCGGCTGCCTCATCTCCTGAGTCCTCCTCCACTAATTGGCTTCTCGATAGTGGTGCTACGCATCACATCACCAATGACCTAGACAATCTTGCTCTCCATTCTCCTTATGAGGGCACTGATGAGTTACTTGTTGGGGATGGTTCAGGTCTTCACATTTCTAATACTGGCTCTACCTCTCTTTCCTCTTCTCCTTCTCCTCTTCACTTATCAAATGTGCTCCATGTTCCTTCCATTTCTAGAAATATTATATCTATCAATAAATTCTGTCGTGACAATCATGCCTCTGTCACTTTCTTACCAAATTCTTTTTATGTGAAGGACCTTCATACGGGAACTCAACTCCTCAAGGGTCCATCTAGGTCGGGTCTGTATGAATGGTGCAAGGAGCCTCCTGCTGTTCATCAAGCTATTTGCAACTCAGCTCAAACTTTGTGGCATCATAGATTAGGGCATCCTTCTATCAATGTTCTTAGGCATTTAAATTCGCATGTTCAATTTTTCATTCCCAAAGAGGTTAATCCTCCTTGTAATGCGTGTTCTATCAATAAAAGCCACAAGTTGCCATTTTTTGCGAATACTATTTCCTCTCATGGACCACTGGATGTTGTCTACAGTGACGTCTGGACATCACCAATTTTATCCTTTGATCGGTATAAATACTATGTTCTCTTTACTGATCACTTCACAAGGTATACCTGGTACTACCCTCTTAAACACAAGTCGGATGTTGAACAAATTTTTCCTACCTTTCTCGCCAATGTTGAACGTTATTTCCAACGTCCATTGCGCACTCTCTATAGTGACAATGGCGGAGAATACATAGGCATGGCTTCCTTCTTCCAGTCTAAAGGCATCACTCACCTCACCTCTCCCCCTCATACGCCTGAACATAATGGTGTTGCAGAACGCAAGCATCGCCATGTTGTTGAAACTGGCCTCTCCTTGCTTACTCATGCCTCTATGCCTGTAAAATTCTGGCCTCTAGCCTTTCAAACTGCAATTTATCTCATCAATCGTTTACCAACACCTACACTCAAAAACTCCTCTCCTTATTCTCAATTATATGGCACCAACCCGAACTACTCCAAGCTACGTGCCTTTGGGTGTCTTTGCTACCCATGGCTACGCCCTTATGCATCTCATAAACTTGCCCCAAAATCCAAAGCTTGTGTGTTTGTTGGTTACTCCAATACGCAACGTGCCTATCTTTGCCTTGATAAACTCACACTCAAGATCTTTGTCTCTCGACATGTTCAGTTTCATGAACAAACCTATCCCTTTGCTTCACCACTTCCTTCACAAAATACGCAACCTACTCCACCAAACCCTAATTCTTGGTGTGATGTTTCCATCCCTCTGTTACTGCCTCCTACATGCTCTCCTATCCCCTCTCCTCCCGAGCAACAGATTTTACCAAACACAACTCCACATACTACATCTCCCCCTGTTTCTGACGCCACCTCAGCTCCTCTCTCTACACCTACAACTTCTCCTATTCCTACTCCTACTTCTCAGGTAACTTCTTCTACTCCTATTCCTCCTCCTCCTCCTCCCCGGACTCGTCTGCAGCATGGCATACGCAAACCTAAACTCAAAATGAATCTACACACCACTACAACTTCCTCTTCCGCTGAACCAAATACCATCACTCAAGCCCTAAAATCCCCTCCTTGGCGTGCTGCTATGCAAGCTGAATATGATGCTCTAATCCGCAACAAAACATGGACTCTTGCTCCTCCTTCTTCCTCTCACAATATTGTTGGTTGCAAGTGGATTTATCGCATCAAATACAACCCTAATGGCTCAATTGAACGCCACAAGGCTCGTCTTGTTGCCAAAGGGTTTCATCAACGTCCTGGCATTGATTTCCATGAAACATTTAGCCCTGTTGTCAAGCCAGCCACAGTGCGCACAGTCCTCTCTCTAGCCATCACTCGCAATTGGCCTTTGAGGCAAATTGACATTAATAACGCCTTTTTACAAGGTCGACTTCATGAGGATGTTTACATGGCACAACCACCAGGATTCATTGATAGTACACATCCTACTCATGTGTGCAAATTGCAGCAGACAATCTATGGCCTCAAGCAGGCACCACGAGCCTGGTACAATGAGCTCAAGTCCTACTTACTTTCTCTTGGCTTCAAAAACTCAATATCTGACTCCTCTTTATTTATCCTCCGTACCTCCACATCCTTATTTTACGTCCTTGTTTATGTCGATGACATTATTGTCACTGGCTCCAACTCCTTACAAGTTTAAAATATTATTGACACTCTCTCCTCTCGCTTCTCTCTCAAAGACCTCGGTCATCTCTCATATTTCTTGGGTGTTGAGGTCCAACCTCATCCCCTAGGTCTCTTTCTCAATCAACATAAGTATGTGACTGATCTTCTAGCCAAGGCTAACATGGCCGAGGCTAAACCTAGTCCTACTCCGATGGTCACCTATCCCACCTTGTCCATCAATCAAGGCTCTACTCTACCTTCCCCTACAGAATACCGTGCCCTTGTAGGGAGCCTTCAATACCTCTCCCTCACACGACCAGATGTGGCCTACTCTGTCAACAAGCTCTCCCAATTCATGCACAAACCCACAGACACACACTGGACAGCCCTTAAACGTTTGTTGCGTTATCTTGCAGGTACTTCTCACAAAGGATTACTACTTCGTCGGGACTCTCCACTCACTCTCCACGGTTTTACTGACGCAGATTGGGCGGGTGATTCGGATGATTATATTTCAACAACGGGTTATATTGTCTACTTAGGTCGCAATGCTGTCTCTTGGAGCTCACGCAAGCAACGCACCATTGCACGTTCCTCTACTGAAGCTGAGTATCGAGGTGTTGCTGCCACAACCGCTGAAGTACTTTGGCTAATTAATCTTCTCAAGGAATTGCACTCATGTCCCACCACTCAACCGTCCATACTTTGTGATAACATGGGCGCTACCTTTGTTGCTGCGAATCCGAAATTCCACTCCAAAATGAAACACCTAGCACTTGACTATCACTTTGTCAGGGAACATGTACAAAATGGTCAACTACGCGTCTCGCACATCTCAGGTCAAGATCAGCTCGCTGACGCCCTCACCAAGCCCCTTCCACGTGCTCGCCTTGAAACGCTTATGTCCAAGATTGGTCTCACAGACCGATCGTCCATCTTGCGGGGGTGTATTGAAGACAAAGTCACACGCCATGATCCTCTCCATGTATCTAGGAATACTTAGTCAATATTGTTGTATTCTGTGCTAGATTATAGGTCATACTTAGACTCCTATATCCTAGGTCATAGTTAGTTTTTACCTACTGTTTGTTAGCTGCACATATGCCTTAGGGTTAGCTTTAGTTGTTAGTGTTACTCTATATATGTAACTCTTCATAGTGATCAATATCAAGTTAATTCATTCTTCACAACTTCATTGTCCGAAATACGAAATTCAGTTTCAGGTAGCTCCTTAGCGGCTTAGCCCTGGCAGTCAATGATTTATTCACAACTTCAGCATATTTAATTATGATCAGATTAAACTGTGGTAATTAACTATCTAGGAAAAAGCTTAACCTTGGTCTGAGTTCCATCAAAATCAAACAACCAATTAATTTTTTACTTCACACTACCCATGCTATTCCATAGGAACCTTTCAATCATGTGATGTGGAGATGCATCATCTCTTGTAGACATTGTTCATCATTGTCGCAACCTGACTTACGAGTGGGCACTTCGCACTGTTGCGAAAGCTTATTTGCAACACTAGTAATTTTGACTTTGACTTCAATTGAGTATTAATGGGTATAAGTATAAACTAGTTTGTAATCTCAAGCAATGCATGGGTTTGTCTATCATAAGAAACGGAAATCTTCTATTGTCATAGTTTCAATTTTATTGATCTTTCTTAAAACAAAAAAAAAATAAAGTAAAAGATATTACTTAAACCATAAGTACAAACGTAGATAAAGAACGGAACAAAAAGTTTACATATATAACATGCTTATAAAA